>ML788735.1:409831-443015 GCA_009831015.1 Picea engelmannii
TAACAACCAACTATTTCTTTTGCGCCACAATATAGTGGGTTTGTGATGCCCTCGAAGTAAGAATCTTTGCGATCTTCTTCAACTAGTTTGGTATTGCATCTTGTAAATTGTCATCCAATTCTAAGAATCTTTGCGATCTTCTTCAACTAGTTTGGTATTGCATCTAGTAGATTGTCATCCAATTCTTGCACATATTCTCTGGAATATATGCATGACAAATGATTTGGGCCCACATAATGTTTCCTTATCTTAACCATGACACACCTAATATTGTATGAAGTTCCACATTGTGATTTTCATCACATTGATGAAGATTTGCAGTTGGTGTCTTAGAGTATTGGACCTACTTGGGGTGATACATCTTCATGGATCCCTTTCTCTTCACGATATTGAATTATTTGATGGAGGTCTTTGGTTGGGGGAGTTTCACTTCTCCTTGGTTGGGATGATTATGCTTATTGGTTTGGTGGTCTTCTCACATGTGCTTGCCTTGTTGATCACCCCTTGTTTTCACATTTGATGGTTATGGAGCATGATATCTCATCATGGTGTGGTTTTGGTATATTTGTTTATCTTGGATGTGCAACATCTTGTTCATGGATGATGGTTTTAGCTTCCCAAGGGGTTAGATGATGGTGTTAGGAGGTAAATGTTTCACGATGTTGTTGGAGTTTGCTAGTGACTATATGTGACGACGTTGTACTATTTGTGTCACTAGGAGGGGGTGTTCTACATGGTCCTCATGTGTTGGATGTGTGGTGGGGACTTACTTGATGATTGGAAGGGTTATCATTTTATATTGCCCCCTTCTTTTATGATGTTGATATGGTTGGAAGATGCATGCTGTGGTAGTGCACTTTGCTTTGGTGAGATTTCCCTAGGTGATATGACTTAACATTGTAACATTTGCTAGACACCACCTAGATAGAATGTATTTGATGATGTTAGTACCCATGTTGATCTAATTTTTCCTAAGTTTGAGTTAGGTGGGGTGGGGGGGGGGTACTCAAGCCTTTTCTAAGGTTTGATGAGGTGTTAATTATGTCATAGTCCTTTGGTGGTGTGCCCTAGGTTCAATCCTAGGTTGAGTTTCTATTTTATGATTATGTTGTTATCACAGTGGGATTATTTCTAGGGAGAACAACTTATTTGCATGGTACAACACTTGTTGGAGTGCACCCCTTCTATTGTCACACATGTTCATTTTGATTTAATCAATTGGTGACTATTAGGAGGTTGGACTATGATTGTATTAGAGCATTAATGTTTGTGCACACATGTTTAGGTTGATTTAACCATTCAATTGTTAATTTAATTTATTTTATCCAAATTAAGTTATGAGCGCTCTACTTCACTTGGTAGTTGTTCACACTTGGAGGGGTTTATTTGGAGGAGACTTAGGGTTTGGAAGGAGCGCTACTCTCATGGGCATAGTTGTCAAGATTTACATGCATTATTTTACCATGATTAGAGAGTTGGCACACTTCTCTATGGTGCACCTTCTTTGGTTGGTAGGACATATTTATGACATGGCATATGGAGGAGTATTTTAGTATTATATTGATGAGTGTAGCCACCTTGGCACTCTTCTCTAGGTCGCCTTCCTCTTGTGCACATGGTATTGGGAGCTAGTTGATGGTTTTGGAAACAACACATGGTTTGGCACATGTTTTGATGGATCCTAAACCACTTTAACACTTCTTCCTAGGGGCATTTCACATGGAGATTATTTTATATTTGATGGTGGATGAGGTAGCTACATCATACATGGCCTAATTTTCTAGGGTGAATCTCTCCTAGGAGCTCTCTCATCATTATTGCATGGATATTTCAGCTACACTTGGCATCTTTTGACATCTATTGGAGAGCGCCCTCACCTCGTGGATTTGACACATATATTATTTTGCTGGGGGTGGTTATGGAGTAGTTTTATTGAGGAGCGTGTGAAATATTTGGAGGCCCACACGTGTGTCACTTTGCATGCTCTTGCTTGGTCTTCTTTCTATTCTTTGATCATTATCTTGGAGGGTGCACTTGTGGAGATATTCCACTTGCTATTTTGGGGTTTGGCCACATCTTTTCTTGGGGAGCGCTCCATCTAGTTGGCATTTTGCACAGTCATCCATGTAGTTGGTTGCTTTGGGATTCACACATGTGGTGTGGACCATTTGCTATTTTTGGGGTGGTTGTTATGGAGCATTCTCCTAGGAGGATTATTTTATTGTTTTTATCTCTCATGCATCTTAGAGGGCACACTTAGTGAGCTCTTCTAGCTAGACCTTGGAGCACATCCTCCTATGTTGAAGTTATTTTATTATAGTTTTGCATGCATGCATCTTGGAGGTTGCATTCTATGTGGACCTATAGCATGTTGACTTGGTTATCATGCCTATTTTTAGTGTTATGCCCTCCCTTGGAAACTTTTGATGTAATTTTTTTTCCCATTTTTGGATAAGGGCAAGTTATCTTGAAGAGGCTAGTGTCCACATAGCTTGACATGGTCAATCATGGATTGAGGAGGGATTTATCTACTCCATTTTAATACTATATCTTTGACTTGTCATGGAGTTAGTTGGAGGAAAATAATTTTTTTATTGTAAGAGAGAAGAGACTCCCTCTATAAAGAGGAGCTCTCTCCATTGTAATGGTTGTTGAGACTTTGGGTATTGAGGAGCCCTTCCCGTCGGCTATATTTGTACATCATATGCTTGGAGCTTTATGGAAGTTTGGGGGTATATCTTCTATCTTATGTGAGGTTTTCATGTGTGCGACTTATTTTTCACATGTTTATTGTAGGAAACCCTTGTAACTTTTATGGAAGCATAATAATCGAGTATCTGTAATTTGGATGGTGTAATGTGGGGATGCAATCCTTCTTATGCTTATTGATGTTATGTTTATCTTGCACCTATCGAAACCAGTTGTTAGAATCAATATAACATCACCTCCATAACTAAGGTAATGAGTGGCAATTCTAGCTCTCCAAAGTTAATTTTTTATAATAATTTTCAGTAAGCTAAGGTTCTTTTGTGGCAAATCAGCTCTCATTTAAATACCTTACATATTCATGCACTCCCCCTCCTAAATCCGTATTTCCTTGACTCCATTTTTCCCAAGGTTTGATGAGGCACATGGTCTTGGGGTTTTTCACCTTCATCTTTTGTTTTCACACCATTTACTTACTTGTTTTGCTTAGGCTTACTCTTCACTAAATCACCTTGTGCCTCCACTTTATAGCCTTAGCAATTGTATCCTTAGGGAATCCCCCCTTGACTTGGAGAAGAGCCAACCAAAAGTGAGAGGAAGAGCTATTGTGGTGATATTGGGTAGTCTTCCCGAGTTGCACAAGACTAGCTCTTTGATGCTTGGGAATTTACATCATAATGGGTGTTAGATTTTGTTGTAATAGACCACAATCTTGAAATTGAACTCTTGGAAAAACAACAACTTGTTGCAAAGGTGACCATGAAATCTAAGCTTATTTAACAACTAGCTATTTCCCATTTGCTTTAAAATTCATCTTGTTTATCTCAAATCAAATATTGGCTTTGGACTCCCTTGTAAACTTACTACTATTCAAGGCAAGGTAAGCATTTTCCTTATCTACTTATTCTGCTAACTCAAAATTTTCAGGTCTTTTTAGTGCGTTTATATCAACAATTATATCCTTCATTCTACCTAAAGTGTAAGCCTTGAGTTGATTTGCTAAGCATAAACAATAGGGGGAGAACATGGCATCTTTTATCTCTAGTACATTTGAATTTTGTGTGTAACAACATTCACCATCTTTTGTTGCTTCTAGATAGTATCTCACCTTTATAGGAGCAAGTTTAGGTTTTTTTGTTGTTATTTGGTTCAACATTAACATTGGTCATTACTCTTAAATTTTTGCAGAAAGTCTCTCTTTCAGAGAAAGAACCGAATGATGAAACAACTCCATCCCTTCGTGTCACTCCTTTGCCAACTTAGATGCGATGTTGTCTTTCATTTTGGGCTTAAGAACTAATGCCACCTGTTGTGCGGCTTAACACAATTGAGCAACCTTTGTTGCAATTCTCTTTTGCTTGACAAAGTTTTGATATGGCTTTTGGGGTTTTGCCTTTTAAGTTTTGAATCGTGTTCCTAGGAGGAATGGCTTGATAGTAGAGACTTGCTCTAGTTCTTTCCCCTTTGAGTGTTATAGTCAATGATACCATCACTTCATATTTCACGACTTAGTGAGGTTTCTCTCCACTTTCATTCGATACCCTAATAAGAGGTGTCTGGGTCTTTACATGCATGAAGGAATGACTTGCGTACAATAGGCCTTGCAAATTTTCTTTAGATGTCACATTGTCACATAAATTACTTGTGACTTCTAGTGTACATTAGCACCTAGGGCACTAAGTGATGGGTATATCATAGGGTGCTTGGCACAACATGGACCAGGTTGGTGGGACAATAGGCCTTACAAATTTTCTTTAGATATCACATTGTCACATTAATTACTTGTGACTTCTAGTGTACATTAGTTATTGTGACTTGCGTACAATAGGCCTTACAAATTTTCTTTAGATATCACATTGTCACGTTAATTACTTGTGACTTCTAGTGTACATTAGCACCTAGGGCACTAAGTGATGGGTATATCATAGGGTGCTTGGCACAACATGGACTAGATTGGCGGGACCATGTTCAATGTCTTTCTTTGGGGTTGATTGAGTTTTCCCCAAGGGGGCCCAAAGGAGTGTTCGTCCAAAACATAGGATTGGATCGACGATCCAATTTGAGGAGGCACATATAACGAGGTTTTTTCCTTCGGCCTTCAGTATTTGGAGAGTCGAGACTCATTGCTCCATTCTCCTTGTAGGGTTACCTAGTGAGGCCCTCTCATCCTTTGCCATTATCTAGATGCTATCATTAAACAATATATTGGTGCCTTCTTAGGGCCTCATTAGACAGTATATTGGTGCGATAAATACTTCCTTCTTCTCATGCTCTACATCCTCATATTGTCGTATGGACATTTTATAGATCGTTATTTCACTTTTCATGTATTTCTTTTTTTATTATGCTTTCTCATGCATTTCTTTTGTTATGCTTTTAGAATAGCCTAGGGCAGCCCCATAGCTTAGTATCACTTATTGCACTTCCTAGTGTAAGGGACATTATTGCCTCGTATAATCATGTATTTGAAGAGCTTAAGGACCTTCCTCTACTTAGGGCCATACACATGCAATTTATATCTTTCTTGGACCGACACCATTGATCGATTTTTAGGACATCCATAATAGAGAGTGAAGAGTTGTAGAGGCAATTCACTAATCAAAGGAAAAATTCAACCTAACATTTTTCCTTATGGATCTCTAGCTTGTTTAGAAAGGGATGATGAATGGTACTCATGCATGGTCAACAACACTTAACTTCATCGAGACCTAACATTTGTTTTCTTCAAGTGAAGACATTCTTGCTCAATTTCATGGTATATTTTTTTTGTAAGATATAACTTGCATTTGGGTACCATCGAGTATGAATGGAGCTCTAAGATGCATGCATAACAATTCTGAACATCCAATTAGTGCTTTATGAGTGGTTGATCGTTCCTTTTTTATTGGTGAATGCATTGAGTATTGTTGTGAATCTTACTAATGCGGAGTAGAACATTTATAATTATAGAAGCTATTTTGAGATATTCAATGACTTAATTTTAAATTCTTAGTTTTGTGAAGCTTGCAATTACGTATTTTTGTAATGTCTTAATCATCAACAAGATCTTGAAGGTTCATTTACAACATGTACTAATTGTTCTCAACCTCATGTAGCAATATGAATTGCAATTCAAGTTCAATAAATGTTTCTTTGATCATTCTTCCGTATTTGATCTTCTTTTCTTTTTATTTTCAAATAGATTGTTATGGAATCGATACAAATCCCAAGAAAGTTCTTATTCCAAAAGAATGACCCACACATAAGACTCTCATGTAGTTCGAGGTTTTTGTGAATCATGTACTTCAATGCTTCCATTGTTTCTCCACAATTGGATAACCTTTACATTGACTCACTAAAGGTAATGTTGAATTTATATGAGGACCCAAAATAAAGCATTTGAAGGCCTAAAAGATGGGTTAGCTCTATGATTTTCTTTTTGATTGTGTCAAGAGGCACATTCAACAACCTAGTACGGGGGAGATGTGCATCTTTGTTCGTAAAGCTAATGGGGCGTATATCGGTGTGAAATATTCCTTGAAAAATATAAAATAAGAACAATAATATATAAGGCCCCTATTTTGTTATCAAGAAAATATAAAGATAAACCATACATATATAAATACCAGCCTATATCCATCTTACAAGTTACACCGAGTCTATCATGTGCCGAAAGCGATCAAATCCCTGGAGGGCAAATTGTTTTTAGAGTGCAAAAATGAGGAAAGGTTTGCACTATGAGGGATTTCATCCCTCTAGGTGCTTGAGAGATATGAGGTTAGGATGGATCTAGGTTGATATATTTTTTGAGGTTGAGGGCAATGTCTCTCAATTTGCATTGAGATTTTTGGTAAAGAAGGGAGAATTCATCAGTGAAAAGGGTGATCTCAAAGGCTATGTTGTAAAACATGAAATGGAGTTTTATGCATTGGTCAAGTACTCGAGTACTAGCAACATTTCATGGACAAATAAGTTATCATCTTGATTGATCACCAACCTTTGTAGTTTTGAATTTGCAATTCAAAATCGAAGAGCATTGCAACATGATTTGGTGTCACACGTGCACTTGTTTTGTTTGTGATCAAATAGAAAGGGGGTGATGAATAAAAATGAAATTGCCACTTTACAATCAACATATTTCTTTTCTTGTAAATCAGATACTTAAACTTTAAAGTGACAGTTGCCTTTAATGGGCTGTTCCATTATTTAAATGCCATCATCTTTGATGTATTTCCCATGCTAGGCTTCTCATTTCTAATCGAGTTTGTACCATGTCTCTAGAAATGGTATAACCTAGTGCCATATCTATAGAAAATGCCCCCAAAATGGAAATAGCCGAAAACATCTTTAATTTATATCATTTTGTAACAAAAATGGTAGAAATGTGTTGTTTGCTAGGTCATTTTGGGACTGTTTCTTGGGATGTTTCTTGTGTTTCAAGAAACACTTTTTGTCAATTAAAACTTGAAAACATATAGCATGTGTTGTACATTGTAAGTATATTCTTCTGGGAAGAGGGGACTTAGAATTTTTGATCTTGTTTTAGTTTTCAACATTCTTTTTGGTTCTTCAATCTTGTTATGTTGGACAATGCAAATGCAATTTTTCATTGCTATAAATTGTACAATACATATTATATCCGATTATATGAAATTATGGACTATATATGTGTGTGTGTGTGTGTATTAATTTGTTTCTAATTTCGTTAGCTGTGTCATTTGTTCTACAAGTTTGATCTAGTTTGTAGCTCTATCAAATTGCTTTAAGACTTTTGACTTTGACATTTTATTTTGTTTTAATTGTTTGACTTCATTAAAGTTTTTTTTGGCTCTTCAACTAAAAATTTCTTTATCTTTTCATCACAAAACTTTGTCAAAAATTTATAACTTTTCCTTGCATTCTTGCTCTTCTTGCTGCAGTTCATTTTAATTATGAAATCTTGTTGAACTAGCGCATTGTCTATAACCTCCAATGATTTATTTTTTGTCCATGACTTCATTGTATAGTCATACAACCATACAACATTATCTTATTTTTAATATGCCAAAACAACACGTATTTCTTCTTTAGGTTTATAAAAGGGCACCTTACCATTCGCATCGAACCCATAATTATAGCGTCATCATCCCACATATATGAAACTTTAAACTGGGATTTTAAAACATAATCCTCCATCGTCAATTGCAAATCGTTTATTTTATACAAGTTTCCACCCAAACATAAGTTTTCGGTAGCTTTGAAATGTTTAATTGGTTGGCTAATTGAACATTGATGTCATTTTCGATCTCAAATGGATCAATAACAATGATAAAACCTTTATTCGGATAGTCCCTTTAAGTTTTAATAATGCAAAAGTAAACCTTTTATAATCATTATAAGAAAATCTTTCTCCCTTCTCCTTATTGGCATTCATTTCCTTGTTTCCATAAAAAATCGGGTCAAAGTTTTCCATTTTTTCAATCTTAGTAGAGTACTAGGTGGCTTGTATTTCCTTTTAACTTTATATATAATTATATAATATAAGAAGTTTATATATATTTTTTTCCTTGAAAGAAACTCATCTTTTTTCATTTCAAGAAGAAATAGGTAATGCTACGTTTTGTAGAAGTCATGGGAGACTTCATCAAAGCATTCAAAATTGACATCATCCCAAGGAGGATTATAGGAAAAAACTTAGCAAGCCTGGGCTTTTAGCCATCAACTATTTGACAATCTGTCAAAAATCAAATCACAACAATTGGAGACTTCCAGAAGTCCAGATCCCAGAAAGTGTATTATAGTAAAAAGTTAGAAAGCCTGGGCAGTTAGCCATCAACTTTTTGACAATCTGTCAAAAATAAATCACAACAATTGGAAACTTCCAGAAGTTCAGATCCCAACATCGGAGAAAAAGATATAAAAACAAAACATGATAGATCTGAATTTGTTTGAGAGGGAAAGAAGCGACATCACCAGCTTGATGTTCTGTCAAGATTATGTTAAGATTAGATTTCGTTCCTGAGATTTGACAACTCTCTTGGGGAGCGTATCTGCCATGGCATTGTTTTCTCTAAGAGTATGCTTGAAAGAGGATTATGAGAAGAAAGTCTCTAGTTTCAGAACTTGTAGGATGATATCCTTTAAGAGAAGATTTTGACTTATGTAGCCTTCATTGATCCGATTCACCACTAGTTTTGAATCCCCAAAAAACATTGTGAAGAAAGTCTCGAGTTTGGGAACTTGTAGGATGCCATCCTTTAAGAGAGGATTTTGACTTATGTAGCCTTCATTTTTCCAATCCACCACTAGTTTTGAATCCCAAAAAAATTTGGAGTTCATACTATACCTTGTCTTTTTGTCAAAGCCAACAGTAGGAAAGATGCTCTTAGTTCTTCCATGTTGTTAGTACCTATCCCCAGATCACAGTAGAAGGAGATCCAATGTATGAGAGAAGTATAGGCAGCCTCCAGCTCCAAATGAATCTGGGTTACCCTTGGATGCTCCATCAAAAATACCCCAAGGATTGCTTTTGTTAATGGAAACCTCAGGCTCAGAGATTTGTCTTTGCTTATTTTTTTTGTCTTTAGTTTTGGTAGATCATCACAAGTATATTTGATCATATGAAAAACTTGAGTGGGGGATAGAGCAATGTCTTGGAAGCTCTGTTACCGAATCCGTCCACCCTGGTTGATGGATCCGTGGATCCTCGGATCAGGTACGGATCCACCCAGGATCTGCCCGAGATCCACAACAAACTTCAAGAGGGTTTAAAAATTGAAAAAATTGGCCGAAATAACGAACCGACCATTGCTCATTTGCTTGAAGAGTCCTTGGATTTCATGTTTGCCTTCGACAATGACCGCAATCATGAATAATCAGAACGGAATCTGGAATCCATGGCAATGGGAACAATTCTATGGACGGGTGCTTATTGCTTTGCAAGGGTTCGCTGGAAAGGATGGATGGGCTCCCGACATGCTTGGATGCTATAGAGCTATGTAAAATAGTAAACTCAGGCAATTTCGGCTGTGTTTTGTTATAAATGCACCACGATTTCTGTTGGATATAGTTATATTCGTGTCACGATACAGTATTATTAACAATACTCACCTGATTAAATAGCAGAAATTGAAGATTTTTTATGGATCAGCGAGCTGTTTAATTGTGTATTTAAAATCTGTGTCAGAATTTTGCCTTCGGATAGAAAATAGTGGAAGGTGGAACGGAACATGGGGTCCAACTCTTTATAAGCACCCGTTGTTGGGCTCTTATCAACGAGCCTTTCATTACTTTTATCATAAAGTAATCACAGAAAAGTAATCAGCTGGCAGTTGTTCGCCAAATTTAGTTTTGACTCAAAGCTTGCCTTCTGTAATTCCATTTTCCAAGCTATATAGGCAGCCACTGGTCTTGTGTACTCACTGCTTTGAATTTTGATTTTAAGTTAGTGAAGCCTAATGTTGAAGCATAATACACATTTACATATTTATTAGAGTTATATCCATTATTAATATTAGGTTATCTTTTTAACAACAGTAGTAGGATAGATGTTAGGTGTATTCAGTATTAAAGGTTAATTTAATCGGTTGGAACATTCTTAAAAGATATATTGCTAATAAAATTATAAGGTGTAATTTAGTCATATTCCTCAAAGTTATTGGTCGCTCTTGCCGATTTCAATCTTGTGAAGTTTTTCTTTAAAAAACAAAGATGTTATGTATATCTTTATAAGTATGTAAAAGTATGTAAATTATATAATTAAAATTTTTATATCTAACTTTTTATATAAATTCTATTTCTAAAAATTATAAAAATATTTTTATATTATTTGTACTTGCTGTTTTCTCGCTGTATCTCGATCCTAGTTTTTCAAAAATCTGATGGATCCGTATCCAGATCCGGATCCGAATCTGAATCCTGGTAACTTAGCTTGGGAGATATTTTATTCCTAGTGATCCAAATAGTCCAAATTACCACAACTGGGAGAGCTTGATGTTCACTTACCTCTTAATCATCAATTGACTTCTCCAATGCTTCCTTAATATTATTCCCAATTCAATTTTCATTCCATCTTTCCTCTTTCTTTGTACAAAAAACACACTTTGGGACTACAAAATGATCTTCTTTGCAAATTATCCCAAGCCAATTTTTTTATTTGTTAAGATAAGCCACAAGAAAGTTGATGTTCTTAAAGGAGCTTAATTTTCCATAGATGTGACCACCACCATCTTTTCTCATCTTCCTCAGCTCGGGGGAAAGCAACAACGTAACCCAACTTTGTAGTGTAGCGCCCTTCAGAGGGGTTGGCCGTCCACCCTTGTTCATCCTCTTCGTCCCTTAGGTGGAAAGAGGTCTTTTACCATAGTTTGTTTGAACTTGGACCATTCTTCAGCCTACCTACCCTCAAGGTCTAACTCTGCCCCTATTTTCCATCCTGCTGTGCACATATTCCCATCATCTGGGTGGCATACATTTGAAAGGTAATGAAAGCCTTTATTTTTCAGGCTTTGTCTTCGTCATTAGATAGTTTGTAGATGTCCTTTCCACCTATCCATGGATCTAGTCCCAACAATACTTTCCTACCATTTCTAATCCTCCTATAATGAACATAATATAATAGTAAAATTTAAATATAAAGTACAAGTGTTTATTTAAGATTTAATTACTTATATAAAGAATTTATTTATCTTTAATTACTTATATAAGTTGTATTTACTATATATTATATTCATTTTTCCTAGAAATTATTATATTATATTCATTGCACCTACAACCAAGATAGTGACCAGCAAAAGGAAAGGAGTTCACTAATGCTTTCCAAACGAATTGAACCATCTATATGTCTTTTCAATGGGTCTCATTTCCAGCCTTCAACAGATTGTGGCTCTATGTTTTTTCACCACGACTATCTGCGATTAACCCTTCGTAGTTTAATTTCCAGAGCTATTTTGTTGCCAGGCCTTGCAAAACAATTTTGGGTTTTTGAGCCCCCCATCCTCCTTTAGACTTCAGTTGGATAGCCTCTTCCATTTCACCAATGGGATCCCTTTTTCTTTCTTCCCTTTTTACAGAAATTTGAAACACACCTTCCTTGAGTGAGATAGATTTTGGAAGCAGTCTCATCGAGATCCAATAAACAGGGATTGCTTGTAAGCAAAAGACATCACTAGGCCATCCATTTGGACCCGGGCTCTTACCCCTCGAAATGAGTAGACTACCGATTTTAGCTTTTCCTTTGAGACTTCCTCCATTAGTTCATTGTTTTGTTCATGATTCACAAAACATGGAAGACAAGATGTAATTGCTACAAATTCAGCAATATTGACCCTTGGAGGCTCTTTATATAATTCCTTGAAATGTCTCACACCTTCATTTGCTATATCCTTATACCCTGACCATTTCATCATTTGCATTGCTAATTTCCCAGATTGTATTTAGATTCTTCCTCATGTTAGCATAATTGTAGAAGAGCCTTCTGTATTCATCCCCCTGATTTAGCCAAGCTGCCCTGCTCTTTTGTCACCACTTATCCCATTTTGTCACCACTTATCCCATATGAAAAGGTTCCCCTTCTGTTCCACCAACTCTTCTATCTCTCCTTAATCTTCTTTGGAGAAGGGTCCTCTTCTACTTCCCTTGTAACTCTTTTCCAGTGTTGTTTCAATATCTTTTAGGGCACCCTTATATTTATTTGTCATCCCCTTGTCTAATCTTGAGTCAACTTCTTAATGTTTACAAGGTTGTCTTGAAAATTTTTCATTGCTGAACCTCCATCGTCAGAAAATGTTTCTATTTCCAAGTTACCAAATCCCAATATTCATCATTGGCCCGCTAGTAGGAGTTGAATTTGTAAGGGGAGGGGGGGTTTTCTTTCCTTCTTTGGCTAACTGGAATTGAATTGGCCTATGATCTGAAGAGCCTCTAATACCTGTCCATGATCTAAGACCTTCTATTTCCAGTCGACGTTCTGAGATCAAGAATCTATCTAGCTAGTTGCCTAATCCTTCCACTCATTTCCCGTTGTTCCTCCAAGTGGGTACTACTTCAATTGGCTCAACATCAATTGGCTCTTTCTCCTCCAATTTGTGAGTGAAGTAATCTGCCATTTGGTAATCTTTACCCACTTCTCCCTATATTTCTTCTCTTCATTACAAAGTTCAGGTCCCCACCACAAATCAGGCCATTGCATTAATTGCATACAATTTCGATTCATTAATGAGTGGGTTGACCTGGTTAATAGTGGTTATAGAATAGTATAAATAAAGACAAGGATGACTTGCAAATTCTCTAATTGATTGCAACAATTTCGACCATACTTAAATATCAATTTTGAATTTGAAAATGATTTGGGTTCTTTCACATATCCTCAATTCTCCTCGTATTTTTGTTGCTTTATACTATAACGACGGTGATATGGTCCTCGGTTTGAATAAATCATCATGTCTTCTAAATAGAACTACTGTCGATATTGATGCATATTGCAACTGTATTGCAAACAAAGAGGTAACTGCACTACAAAAGCAAGATGTTCTCAAGGTATGCATATATATTTTATTCTTACTCCTAACTTACAATCTTGTTGTATTTAATTAATTGAAGGACAGATGTTCATATTAAGATTCATTGTCATAACCCATATGTCTAACATTAGAATTGACAATTGGAAGCCTATTTTGGCTCTACCTATATAGTACCCTGAATTTATATAATAACAGTATTGAGGTAGAGGTAACTCTGAACGGGATCAATGCTTGGACTGTATCTATGGAAAGCGTACTTTGGGAGTAATTCCTTAACAGGATCAATACCCAAGTTATGTGTAGTAACTGCATAGTATTGCATATTATAATTCTCAATTGGATGGATTTATGTCTATAATACATTATCTTCATCTATTCATTTACGGGACAGGTTAGTGAGCATGGACCATGTCTGACTTATGCTACATGGACAGTGGCAATGAATGTCAAATGGCATTGGCCATCTGTGACCTTTATTGCATGACATGTTTTATCCCCACACTTGAGGCATCCATTATGAAGCATTCATCTCCAATTTCTAAAGTCTCCCCACCTCCTATCCATTAGAAAGAATGGCAGAAGAAATTTGTTACTCCTCTCTTCAAAGAGCAAAAACACCATATAGATGGCAGTGTGAACCAGTGAATGAAAGCAACAGAATATCAATCCCAAGCAATAACTGAAATAATTAGTCTTAAAACACGAGAAAAATGCTGATACCTATTCTCAGAGAAAAATGATGATACCTATACTTGTAGAAGAGAAATTACTGGAACCAATGTTGAGGTGGAATGTTAAAATTGTAAAGTTGTAGCATTTCTCGAATTAGAGGAAAAAGAGAGTGGATCTACAAGGCTAGCTTAAATATATGGATCTCTATTTTCAATCATGTGGAGACTCCCAAGAAAACAAACTAACCATAGTAATCCAACAAAGAGCTAACAAAAGAACCAGAAATAATATCAACTCATCAAAACTCATAAGAACAGGGATGATCTAAAACCAGCCGTGATAGGTTTGAACCAAAGAATGATAAAAATAAAGGTCTACACAAGTCAAAACACCATATAGATGGCACTGTGAACCAGTGAATGAAAGCCATGGAATATCAATCCCAAGCAATAACTGAAATAATTAGTCTTCAAACACTAGAAAAATGCTGATACCTATTCTCAGAGAAAAATTATTATGCCTATACTTGTAGAAGAGAAATTACTGGCCCCAATGATGAGGTGGAATGCTAAATTTGCAAAGATGTGGCATTTCTGGAGTTAGAGGAAAAAGAGAGTGGATCTACAAGGCTAGCTTAAATATATGGATCTCTATTTTCAATCGTGTGGAAACTCCCAAGAAAACAAACTAACCATAGTAATCCATCAAAGAGTTAACAAAAGAACGAGAAATAATATCAACTCATCAAAACTCATAAGAACAGGGATGAACTAAAACCAGCCGTGATAGGTTTGAACCCTAGAACGATAAAAACAAAGGTCTACAAAAGTCAAATATGTTTAAAATATACTATTAATAAAATGGAAAACATACCTCTAGAGACTAGAACTATGCAAAAGGCCTTTAACCTTAACCTTAAAATACAAGGGTCAAAATAGTCACAACCTAGAACATTTCCCAAGAAAGGACGCTTGTAAACAAAAATCACAAGTCAAAACCTTCCCTTGAGAAAGATATTCCTCGAGGGAAGAAAATTATAATGCAAACACCATGGAGGTCCACGTTCCAGTTACAAATGCCCAAACTACAACATAAAAAAAGAAAAAAAAGATAAACGAATAACAAAAAATGCAAAAAGACCAAAGGAACCAAAACCAAAATGATAGATAGAGTTTGTAAGTAGAAAAACTCCATAAAAAACGAATTCACAGATTCTTAATAAAATCAAGGTTATTTGCATTAGCAAACATAAAGCATGAATACTAGGATATTTCAATCTGTGTACACTTCATATCTGAAGTTTTTTCTTTAAAAACCAACCCCAATGCTTGAAGGCAACTTTACTCCTATAAGGTATTTAACTGGCATATGGGCAAAAGATTCAAGAATAGAAGTGTTATTGCACCACATGATCCTTTACACACACACAAAGACTATCCAGACGATGGAAATCTTGAATGTACATGAATGACAGTCTGGAAATATAGGTAGAATTGTAAGCAAGATTACATATTACTTGTTTAACTAATGATATTACTGTTTCATAAACATTATTAGATAAAGCATTTACTAAGCCAAAGAACCTATTGTAGACACTTAATTCAAGATACTATTGTAGAAATTGAAAGAAGTATACATGGACAACCTATTTCCAAGAGTACCTATAAAAGAAGCATAAAACATCAAATGAAGTCGGAACTAAATAGCTAGCCCACTTTTAAAACACCCAAGTTGCACAAGAAAAGAAGTTGAAAAACATGTCAAAGAACTCTAAAAAAAGGTTTCATACAACTATACAAGTCAGCATACAGAGCTCTATTATTATTCGTCAAGAAAAAATGACACCTTGAGATTGTGTATAAGATAGTAAGATACAAATACCCCCAATTTAAGATAGACGGTCTCTTAGACTCGGTGCATGTTCCTTTTCCAAGATAGACCTAAGAAGTAGATACTGCCAGGTAAAGAGAAATGGAATATATGTAACGGAAACAACTTTTGCCACATGATGAAATATATTAGTTTTGATCTAAAAATTCTATGAACCACTTTAATGTGGATGGTGAACAATCCTTTCTGGCCATATATAAATAAATAGATGACCATACTCGGAAAAATAAACAACAGAAGAACCATCTTTATATTGTACTGAAATTTCTAATATTGGCCAAACATTTGAAATGCAATTTTCCCCAAAAGAAGTGGAATATATAGGCATGCGGTACTAGAAAAATGGATATCCTGTGATCCAAAATCAAATCAAAGTAATTAAAGACATAGGACACTACAGAACATGGAAGAGATAAAATGGTTATTGGGGTCTCATTGGCCTCTACAGAAGATTCATGGCAAATTGCTCAAGTTTTTAATTTCCTACTAGAAAGGTTAAATGAAAAGGGGGAAGGGGAGCGTATGTAAATATCTGTAGAACTTGCAAAGATAATGAATGTTAAGAGAAATTGTTAGTGGATAACTTAATGGTATCATTTGGAGAACAGATAGGAAAGCTATGGATGGATGTGCTTATAAATTTACCAAACATAAAGTATAATGCAAAATGAACATTTTGGGTTGTAGCAGATTTACTAAATGGCAAAGATTCATTCCTTGAATAATTAATCAGAAAGCAACCAAGAGCCCTGATCGTTTGAAATGGTTTTTTGACACAGTCTGGTGAGTAATGTGGATCCCAAGATCATTGAGAGTAAATGGAAAAAACATTTTTCAGACACTTCAACATCTGAACTTCTGCATCAAAAACCACCCACAACAGGGTTAAATCAAAACAATAAATCAAATTATGGAATGCATGTTAAGTAAAGAAAAAGCGATTAAAACAACAAATGCCAAAAAATCTTCAATAGTAGACAAAGCTAAAACAAAGCGATGATCTATCGACAGGAAGGTCTGGAAATAAATATAAGGAGGCCAGTAAAATATTGTCAGCGGTCACAACAGTGTGGGGACTCATTGTGGTCAATGATTATCTGGAAGGGGGAAGTATGTTGTGGCAATGCACAAGAAGTCAATGTAAGAATAGAGCAAGCGTTAAAAATAACAAGGATAGCTGTATACTTATTAATGGCAGCGATATTGCTTATTAAATAACCATATTCCAACTAGTGAATGATGGCGACAATATACCTTAATAACAATTGCAATACACAGGTGCAAGGACACCAGTACAACATTAATGTAGGCTTTCTTGAGTGCACACATAAAAGAACGCAAGATATATTGTTACTCTAAATATTGATGATTTGTATTCTGTAGGAATGAGCACATGATCTGTTCCAAAAATGGAAATTGTTGATATCGATTATTGTATGGTTTTAAATGTAATGATAGGACTTAACTAAAACGGGGTGTTAAATCTTTAACCCACCATTACTCCTGGGAAAAAACATAATAAAGCATCATTTTATTTTCTTTTGCCTGCTGATGCTGTTGTGAAGATGTTTGCAAGTTTATCCTCTGTTCCAAACGCATTAAGTTCTGTTTTGCACCTGCTCTCTAATGAAGTGGCAGTGGATTTCAGTGTTCTTGGTTATTGCACGAAGCATTGGAATTTTTGTGAGGCAAGTCACACTCTAATAGTCACAGTAATTTCTATTAGACACAATTGATGATCATGAACATTGGCACATAATTGACATATAAGAATATGATATTATAAAAGAAAACACAACCAGAAGGAAAACTAATGTAATCAATTCTTGATCAATGATTATGGAGACAGAAATGTAATGAATCTTGATCTTCAATGCAGCACTTTGCTCAGCAATATCCCGAACCAAAAATATACAGTAACTTAAAAGGTAAATTGCATGTATAACATCTTTACTGTGTAGAGTACTTGAGCAGGCCACTTGATAACATAACTATTCAATAAAGGGGGAGGATGCAATGGTAATTTAGAACAGTCAACAGTCACACACTGATAGTTCCAAAATTTTTCTGTGAGCTTCCCTGTCCTAACCAAAAGGCTTCTCTCTCTTTCGTGCCTCTACCTTACCGCTAGAATATACTTGATTTTAAATTGCTAATTATGGGAGAGGATACAATGGTAATTTAGAACAATTAATAGTCACACTCTGTTGGTTCCAAAAATTTCCAGTGAGCTTCCGTCTCCTAACCAAAAGGCTTCTTGCTCCTTTGTGCCTCTACCTTACCACTAGAATATACTTGATTTTAAATTGCTTGCTGGTGTGATATTTGCTACTAAGCATCTGTATGCCCGGAAAAATAATGCTTTGACCATAACAAACACTGAATTCCAATAAAACCCTGGAAATCTTTTTGTAAAATTGGCTAGGAACTTTGGAATAATTAACCCTCAGTTTGAAATGAGGTGACCCTAACTCTATCCTAGAGAATAAAATCCCTTTTGATATCTCAACTTTGGGGAAAAGAAACTTCAAATTAAAGACGAACCACACATGGTATATTCTTATTTTGAAGAACTTCTAAACTTCAGAGATATTGTGTTCTCATCCCTTTGTCCTTGACATTGAGAACACAGGGTGGTGGTGGTTACTCTTTCCAAATTTGACTGGCAGTGATTGTGCATTACTGTTTGATAGTGGTGCCAATGGCGGTCACTTTGTTCTCGTCTATCTGCATTATGAATAGTCCTTTTCTCTGGTGATTTTTCTGTCAAAAGTAGATTTTTTCGTCCAGCATGACTTCTCTTTTGATACTGATCGGTCTTTTTCTCTTGCAATTTTTCTCTGTTAAAATAGTGTCGTTTCCTCCAATGTGACTTATCTTTTACTACTGGTTGGCCATTTCTGCAAAGGTTGAGAATGCATGATTTTTCTCATTTTTTCATACATTTATCTGCCACAATGGCATTTCCTCTTTGCTGGGCTCTCTCTCCTCGACCTGGATATATTTCTCTCAATCAGTGATTGTAGTGGCTTGCAACAACAGCGATACTTCCATCTCTGAAGCAACAAGTTCTTCCTTGCTGAAATCATCTTCTTCAAGGTTGGGTGCTCTCGATGTTTTGTCTGCAACTGCCTTCCTTCCCAGGCTCTCAGATTTGGCAATTAGCAGGTTGCCATGCAACGTTTATTGCAAGGCGAATGGCTCTTAAGTAGCATTTCTCCCTTTTCTTAAGTAGCAGGTTGCTCTGCAACATTTACAGCAGGATGAGCTGTATTTATTGCAGGCAGTAGAAAGAGTGCATATGGAATCGTATAAATATATAATAAAGAAAATGGTGGCATTTTTTTCATTATTCTCTTTGCATGCAGTTACTCCAGAAAGCTCTGGTAAAAAAATGGTGGCCTTTTTTCCATCATTCATATAGTAATTTCAGTTATAATAGGCCATTTAAAATCTGCAAATAATTAGCCTATAGCTAATTTTTGAAAGTTGGAAATGCACTAAGGATTGATTGTACTAGCCTTCAAGACTGGAGTAACTTTCCTGGTACAACTTTATTATATGTGAACTGCGCACTGACTGCTTGATCTATCTTGAGTGGATATGACTCACATTATATTCCAGCCCATGCTCTCCATATATGTTTATAGTGGGTCGATAAAATGAGAGATGGATAGAGGAAAAGGTCGGCCAGCCTCACCACCTGTAACTAAATGTGGATATAAATATGAAATGGCAGTGAATCAGTTCTATCTAGTGATAAAAAAGTCCTATCAAGTGTATCAAAAAAGGGTTCCATAGTTGAGAGGAAGCCCTTGCTAGTTAGACCATCTTATCCTTTTACATAGAGAAAGGAAGAGAGTGAATATCCTAGCAGAATGCTATAGCAGAATTTTTCTTGGCATTATAGATGGATTACAATTGCCTTCTCAGATCTGGTATAACCTTGAGCAGTATGTTATCTAGAGTAATTACTAGTAAGCTTAACCTTATGCTGATTCAAATTTCAAACCTATGGCTAGGCAGGATAAATTGATCCCTTCTTAGCCAACACGATACACTATTTTGATGCTGACAAGACCAATTTAACGGGAGAATTAATTACACTCATTAGTACCAATGCTTATACGTTAGTGTTCGAAAATTTAGGGTATGGTGAAAGCCTACTCAAACTTGTGACCGGGATGATCGATCAGATCTGACCATGACCTAATTGGGAAAAATGTCTKATTGAATATGAGTTATTGACAAGAATGGAAAATAGGATCCAACTCAGCACATTGATTTTTTGCACACAGAAGTGACACAACAGTCAAWACCGACCAAAGTTGGTGAACAAGATTTGTTTTGGCCAAAGAGTTAAACTTGACTCAGCAAAAATGTGTGAGTAAACCTGCCCATGCATTAGCAAATTGAAAAATACAAAAAATATGGATTTTCAATCATTTTTTTTGCATTGAATGTAGATTAGAAATGAGAGCCACATTGAATATAATGCAAAAATAACATATCTAAGTATATCATACAATTATGATCAGTCACTATATCATTATTCATCAAGATTCAAAATTATTATGGCCATTGCAATGAAATTATGATTCATGAACCAAATTGAAAAAAGGTTCTCCAGCTGTCCAATTTCAAGAGTCAAGACTCAGTCAAATCTGAAAACACTGCATAAATATAACAACCTAGGCCAACCTAGACAATGCACACCTGTTAAACTGAATTTTGGTTAGTAATGAGATCGCTAATCTAATTACCAGCATGTGTTCGGTAGGCATATTTTTGGTTCTTCTTTGCTAAAGTTTGTTCTTATGATTTGATCTCACAATCCCACAACGGTCAACTCAAGGGGCGTAGGAGAGAAAAGATGCACTGTTCTGTTTCACAAACCATTGAAAGGCCAAAATGCTGAAAAACTGTTAAGTCTACTGAATACTTGAAAACATAGCAATTTTCTACTTTCTCCATTTGAGGTCTTATGAATTTGAGTCCATTACCAAACATCTTTAAACAGGGGTCCCTTTTTTATCTTTTAATGTTAAAAATTTAAGTTAATAACATTAACTTTAATTTAATCTTAAAAGTTCAATACAATCCGAAATGACTTGGTGGCTTTTCCTTCGACTTGGCTGGTATATCAAGAAACCAACAACTTTTTGCTTGACGACAGTTTTTTCGTGGAGGTGGCAGGTCAACCCAGGTTCGGGTCAGACCTGCCAGGTCCGTGTTCAAACCGACCTGACTTGGGTGGCAGGTCAAGAAGAGTTGGCTGTTCTCAAGTCTACCCACGGAGTCCAATGGCCATGATCCTAATATTATTGAGAAGGAATAGAAAGCTTTGGTTTTGGCTACCATTTAATTACTGAATAATCCTTTAGTCAGAAGAAATGTGAACATTTTATTGTGAAATGTGATCAGAAGAAGGATCATCCACACATTGACCAACCCAGAATTAGGAGTTATTGACAGGGGTGCACCTCTTATGAAGGGTGAAGCAAATAGTTGAGCTTGGGTGTGATTCTAGTTTTGACCCCTCAAGTCAATGGAGATTTGAAATGCATGTATCAAGTAAGATGTGATTGGGACTGAGAACCGGTTTCTTGGAATGATCTAAGTTCTATGTTTGGATAGTGTTTGAATGAGCTAAGTTCTATATACACGAAGGTGTCAAATTGGGAATTTAGGAGTCAAGACACTATAAGGGGGCGAGGCGATTAATGTCTCTTAATATTAAATCGGAGTTGGTTTGAGTATCACAATGTTGGGCTCAACGTAAACCAGGTATGATTTCACTTAAGAGAACTAGGAAATGAGGAACATATATTTTAAAAAGAGGCCTGTTATTGCACATCCCTAGCAAGTTAAGCTCATGCCATTTGCTATCACGATCATCTTGCATACCGTTGTATGTTAATTATGACATAGAAGAATAACATTCCAGTTAGTGGGTCGGTGAGGAAATGTGTGTTTCATCTTTAAGGATATGCAATTAGTGTGATAAGTCGGTAGGAGCGAGGAATGTGCCATCCTGAGGGTCAGGGGACATGTCATTTGTTTTGAGTTTAGTAAAAATGCCATAGCTGAAGATTTGTAGTATTTAACAATCAGAGCTACTGTACCATTGCAGTTCGCACTTGGCAGAAGATTATGTTCACAGTATGTGCAGATATGATATGGCTATTGTTTAGATATGTATGGCACAACCTTGAATGTGTTGCAATTGGCCAATGCTCGACCGTTATGTTTACCTACATGATGTTGTAAACATGTCAATAATTTGCTATACAGTTTGCTTGAATATTTGAATTGACATTTTGAACGTCTATGCCAAGTTCTATGCAAACAGTCTGTTTATTTACAGTTGGCTGCAGTGAGGAGGAACGAGAATTATATCCTAACATTTTCTGTGTTTATAATGCTTCACCGGATACCTTCATATGTGTGTATTCTAATGATGACTGCTCTTCCTATATAACCACCATTGCATCTGTTTTTATGGGTAATTTTTAATAATCTCATGTAACGAACGTCTAATTGCATGGATACATATATTGGAAATTCATATTCTTGAAGATTATTCTGTGGTTGTTAGTTCATAAAAATATATAAAGTGTGGGACTTCTATTCTGTCGGAGATGTGGTGGCACCACTTGCAAGTTATTTGCATATTGCGCTCTGCATTATAGATATAATTGAATTTTGATTGTCTGTTACTTATCTATTGTAGTTCTCATCTTACATATCTAACGATCAACTTATGTAGTTATAAAATATTCTTAGTCTCGTGAAATGAAATATGGTAGTGAGCTGAGCTATGTTTTCTTATTGTTTGCTCTTTTCAGGTTGGAGGCTTCATCATTAACGACTGATCTAAGAAGTGACACACAAGATTTAGAGAGTTTGTCAATCATGAACAGATTGGTCAAACACCATGGAAGAAACCTTCCTGTAGATCATTCTAAAGTTATTATAGAAGAAAGAGAATCTTCTTCTGATTCTGCATTTTGTACTCGCAAACTGTGTCCTCAAAGATATGTTACAGCAGTCCCAATGCCAAGAAATCTTCCAGAGGGAGTGCTATGCTTTTCTCTTTAATGTGAAATGATTTGCTATTTTGATATGTTTTTGGCTTTCATGCATATGATTTACGTCGATTTAATATTCATTTGTTGATGTTTTAGCATAGAAAAGCAAATTTACATCGGGCCGTTCATTTAGCAAAGCATATAGTTAACACAGTTCAATAATTTTTTTTGTGTGTAGACCACAAAGGCTTTTGCTAACGATATTATAATCCAGATAATATAGATAGATAAGTGTGCTTTAATTTCGTCCAGATGCTCCGAAAAAGCAGTGCAAGAGTTTGAGTGCCTACTCTCGCCAGCTTATATTCTACAGAAGTTTAAGTTCGAAGTTTCACAAACGGGTCTTGAACTTGATTGAGTAAATTCTTGCCACATTAGATTCATAAGCAAATTGCCAATATTATTTTCATAAATAGAGAGAGCAAATTTCACATTGTAAATTGGAAAGTGTTTTTTGCTCTAAAAACATCCCAGACTCCTTCCCAGACACATGATTCTATTCTTGACCAGGTTGGTATACACTTAAAGGTCAAAGATGGCACCTAACGTCTCAACTAACATTATCTCATTTTATCCCAGTTATGTCAAGGAATAGGCCTTGACTAGACACCATATAGCTGTGCTTTAGAGGGTACACCACGTAAATGGACTGCTCTTTTGCTGTAACGATATAGTTTTGTCAGCCTTTCTCCCTATTTTCCCGCTTCTACTATATTATGGTTATACTTGAATTTTTCTTGGGAGATGCGACAAATACTCCCTTGAGGGCTGTACTTGTTTTGTTTAGTCCCATTGCCTGATTTTTGGTCAGATGACACAATATAATTGTAATTTCAACTTTCATATTTGGATGGATATTAAAAAATTCAGATAAAGTTATAATGGGTTTTGGCATAATCTGAAAGTGTCTGGAATATGGTGAGATATGCTAGAATATTGTTTGTTAGGATGGAATGTTTTCAGGTACAGTGTCCAGATTCCTTGCCAACGATGGAAAGAGTTCTTGATGTTGTGGGAAGGGTACAGGCAAGTAGCTCATTGCATGCATGGAAAAATACGCTGTTTACCACTGGGCCAATATTCAGCGGTACTTCACTAGATGCGTTTTTATATCGAATCAGCATTGGCATATATGATGTATTTTTCGGGGTAGAAACCCAAATTTTCATTTAAAGCAGAAAAATGATAATACATGAAAATACTAAGAAACTAGATTAGGAAGAAAAATAGCAGCCAACATAAAGATTGGATTTCAGTGTTTGATTTCTCTTTTCCATATTCTATTACAATATATATCCAACTAAAATAGAGACTAAAGAAAGATAAACTTCTCGTGTAATGGAATGGTGTGCTTTTGGTTTCCCTTGCCTTTCACACTTGCTGAAAGACTATTGTTGCTGAAGCTTCAGTTGATATAAACTTCATCGACATTGCTCTAGACGACCCAAATAAAACAGACAACTGTCTTCGGGCCAGCGACGAGAGAGCTGCTGGACGAAAGCCAAGACAATCTGCTATGCTCAAACATCATTATTGGATTCTTGCATGTTCAGAGTGCTTTGATACAATCTATTGGACTCAATCCAAATAAACCAGTTCTTATCTTAAGGTTAAACTGGACAAAGAGTTCAGGTAAAACCTCAATTATTGATCAGGATGCCATAATATATTGCAATTTGTTAACCAGACATCGCCCACAAGGACATAAGTACTTACAAGAACTCTCGAGACGTGTCAATCCAACCCTTCTATTCGGCTCGTAGGCCGTATAGGTTATTGCAAGACTTGTCACTGCTAATCCGTGAGCAAAACATTGGGCTCGTGGTCTTCCTGGGAAGTGTCATTGAAGTCAACACCTGCTTCCATGGATATATATTGGTACGTGGTCCATCATTACCACATATTGGCACAAGAAACATGGCTTCAAATCTGTTGAAGACATCTGCTTGAGTGCCCTCGCCTATCACACTAACCATAAGTTAGAAGTGGGGGGATGGAAGTCCAGAGCTAGCCACCATGCAAGATTCAAATACATTGTAACTGTGAGGAAACTAATGAAATTGTGAGTTATGCTTCTTAGAACTGTTGTTTTGCATAGGGTGATTATATCTCCTCTTTCTCCTGTGCCTAGTCTGAGAAAATCTTGTATGCCAGGGCATAACGAAGACAAATTGAACTTGGAGCCAGGAGGAATAAAGATGGCCCCCATTGCAGTCAAGGTTCTCACAAGATTGTAATGAATGATCTTGGAACATGAAACATTCACTTGGATGGATGATCCTCTTGAAATGACAGCCCGAAGCAACATCCGACCAAAGAATACCAAGTAAATGGAGCAAACAGCTTAACCCTCTTCACATTGCTGGGGCTGCTACTGATATTGGAGTTGAGACTGAGCACCATCTCCAGGAGAAAAGGACGTGTTGAAAATGTTTTTACTAAGTATTACCGCCTCTTGTATCATCCTCCAGATTCACAGCACTGGATTACTTGGTGTCTGTGTAGCCATACTACGAGTATACTACCTTTATGCTAAAATAAGAATTAGTGTACACTGATTTGCACAATAATAACTCGGCTTAGAAATATAATTGATTTTAAAAAGCATAAACATAACAATGCATTATAATTCGATCAAAATAATTAGAACAATAATGAAATGAATGCTTACCGTGCAGACCGTTCACGATATAATATTGTAAAATGCAAGATGTGTCATGGTTAGTTGTGGAGGGCATGAAACGATTGAATCAAGTTATGATAGTCCAAAAGGTAATGAAATCATAAGGAGAGTCAAAATGATACCACAGTGACCCGTCATTCTTATGATTAAAATCTAGAACAGCTAACTAATTAACAGTGGAAAAATTAGCACATCTTATTGGGAATGGGAATATTACATGATCGCAGGGTGTAGGGCTTGCACTCGTTAAGTTCTACTTACACTGAAAAACATATAGCAATTTTTTCTTTCGAGGGCATATGTTTCCCTTCCCATGACTCGCATGTTAAGTTTCATCTAAACTTAGTTTGATTTGTTTTGATGACATTGTTTTCTATTGAGCTATTTGGACTACATTATTGAGTAGCCAACTCAAGAATGCTTTGTAGGGTGATGAGGTGGCTATGCTCATTATTAACATATGTGTTCTAAGTAATCTCTTGTTGTAGGGTGATGAGGTGGCTATGCTCATTATCAACATATGTGTTCTAAGTAATCTCTTGTTTTTAACCGACAAAGGTTCAATTTTTTCCAGGTTTGATGTTACAATCCTATTATGCATTAACCCATAGGGATTAGGGGATAAAGGTACTTGAGGCCTTGCCTTAGCGTTAAGGTATCAACCTCCACTCCCTATTGGAGAGACTTCATCGCAAGCTCAGTGGCACTCTGTGTCTCCCCTTTTGCATAGGGGACTCCACAAGGATTATTGCAATCCATTAGACTATTCAACCTTGCTAGGAGCTTTGTTGCAAAGGTAAAGGGACCCCACAATGATTGAAGGGATTGCCTTCCACCAATGGCCCTACGACACATGGTAAGGATGAGAGGGCCCAAACGATATCAAACTGGCCTTGGAGGATTCCACAACCAATGAAAGGATGCCATGTGGTAGATAGGAATGGACAACAAATCCCTCTCTTGCATGGAATGCATTTTGCTTGGTTGTTTGGGTAGCTTGAGAGTGGAAAGGAAGAGGTATGCCTTTACTTTCCGGGGGATGGTTTTGAACCATTTTTTGGAGGGTGTTGGCCTTTCAATTACCAGGTAGGCACAAGTATATAAGGAGAAGGAAATGAAGGACGAGGGGTTCAATGAAGGAGAAATAAGAGGAGGTTGCTTTGGACGCTCAATAGAGGAATGCACAACATAGTACATCTACAAGTCGGGTTGTTTCCCTTCTGCACAAATAGAAGATTGAGATGAGGACCAAATATAGGTTGAGGTATTGGTTAGTGGAAGAAAACATTGTTTGTGTTTTCTTTGAGCTCTTGTAGCCAAAGACGACTAAATGTAAATCATCCATTGATAATTACTATAGAAGATAGCCATTTTGTTGTTGGAGTTTTCATAAGTCTAGTTTCTCTAAGGTATCTCTCATGTTATTTTTGTACGCGTGATTGCATTATTAAAACCTATTTTATAGACTTGAAAATAAACCACAATCATTGCTCTATACACTATTGAAATATTGTAACTTCGAAGAATATTCTAATTATATTTGAATTATTATTTTATAGATCAAATCCCCTTTTGCGGATTGATCAAGTCGGGTCTTGTATAAGATCAAATCCCCTTTTGTGGATTGGTCAAACTGTGTTTGTATAGTGGTATTTGTAAAGTCGACCCCTAGTAATTATAAAGTGGTTTTAGTCACTTTTAGGAGAAGTTGACTCAACCAAGTAAAGAGACACAACCCTAGCGCCATCTCACACTTGTATTTATATGTGAGGTTGGTGTCTCATTTACACACACTCACTCACTCATCTAGTGCACATATCTTGAAGGCAGTGGCGGTTGTAGGAGGAAGGAGAAGAGAGACACATGCTCAGTGTTGGTCTATCTTTGGTGTTTTGGTTTTAGTCTTGGCATTGTATTGGAAATCTATTATTGAGGAAGTTTTTGTTGGGTTTTCTCCCACATGAAGGTTTCCTAGGATAAAATGTTGCGTACCTTGTGATTGTGTTTCTTTCAGTGAACCTCCTTATATCGTTGTTTTGGAAATGGATTGAATGCTCATGTAATTTGGAAATAACCTAATAATAACAGTAAAAACTTAACATGGTATCATAGCTTGACTGAATAGAGCATCTTTCACTGGGTATTTAAACGTCATAGTCGCTGTACAAGAAAATTAGGGCTTTTTACTGAATATGAATTTTTGAAGAAAAATAACTTTGGAAGTGCACTCTGCCCTAGCGCATCTTTTGGCAACTTGAGCGAACTTTTTCAGTGGCTAGATTCTCTGGAAAGTCAAACCCTAGTTTTGACTGGTACCAGAAAACCAGAACCAGTACCGAAAGTACCAGTCCAGAATTGCGCAGGTCAAGTTTCAAGGGGTAAATCTTGGAATTTTCTGAAACAATCAACTCTAGCAAACTCGCCTCAACCCACCCTCCTCGTAAGCTCAGTTTCATTTTTTTGAGCGCTTTCATTTTCTGGTCATTTTCTTAGCTCCATGTCAAGATGTCTGCAAACACTAAGCTTGTTGACAAGCTAGAAGGTGTGGAAAATTTCCGTGCCTGGAAGTGCATAATTGGACTCATTCTTGAAGAGAATGACCTTGCAAAATTCATAAAAGCAAATGTATCGGAACTCGAAGAAAATGTAGCCAAAGAGAAGTACAAGAAGGATATGATTAAGGTTAAAAGAATAATTGCAGATTCCATTAAAGACCAGTTGATCTCTCAAGTGTCTTCTAAGAATACTCCAAAAGATATGTTTGATGCCCTAACTAGAATGTATGAAGGAAATAACATCAACCAGAAGATGAACTTGAGAACCCAACTCAAGAATGTAATGATGCAAAAAGGAGAAACAATTCAAGACTATTTCTCTAGGATTTCTCAATTCAAGGAACAATTAGAGGCAATTGCATTCAACTTAGATGAAGATGAACCTGCAATGACAACACCTTGGGATGCCTTCTTCCAAACTATTTGTGCAAGAAAAGAGAAACTCCAATTTGACAGTTTATGGGAAGAATGTGTTCAAGAAGAAGTAAGAGTGGCCAACCGAGAAGCCGTCCTATTAAGAGATGTAGATCAAACCCTAGTTGCTCATGCTAAGGGTGGAAAGGGAAAGTCTCATTTTCAAAAGGAAACCCACTTTCATAAAAGTCTCACTCTCCAAAGAGATTCCATAAATATCATAAGGGTCAAAGAAAGGGAAAAGATTTGTCCTCTTACCAATGTTATCATTGTGATAAGATGGGACACATTGCTAAGAATTGTCCTGTTAGAAGGGAAGAATACAAGAGGAGAAGTAACAAAAGACATCATGCCCATGCAACTGAAGATGATGAGCCACCTAGAAGTTAGCTAAAGAAGAGATTTTAGAATATGTTTTGTTTTCCGCTCCCTCAGTATCTATGATACCTGAAGAGGATACTTGACTCATAGATAGTGGTGCCTCTAAGCACATGACAAGCATAAGAACACTCTCTCCAGTCTTATAGAAAATGACTCCCCCCAGAAAGTTTCACTTGGAGATGATTATCAGTACCCTATCAAAGGAATGGGAGAAGCCACCTACAAACTTGATTCAACAACTCCAATGAGAATGAAGGATGTACTCTATGTACTAGGTTTGAAAAAGAACTTACTTTGTATTTCAACCCTAGATAAGAAAGGTTTCAGGGTTGCTTTCATAGATGGTAAAGTTCTTATGTGGTCTAAAGGAAAAACTATAGAAGATGACGTTGTTATTAGAATATAAGAAGGTGGTTTGTACAAGTTAAAGGGTCACTCAGATGTAGCTTTGACTCACTTTACTGGAAGTCCTTGTGAACTTTGGCATAGAAGACTAGCTCACATCAAATACAAAGCCTTACCATATGTAAGCAAGGTAGTTACAGGTTTACCAAAACTAAAGGTTGATCATGAAGGTGTATGCAAGGGATGTGCACAAGGAAAGAATATAAAAAATGATTTTCCAAAGAACGACAGTAAAGCAGGAGGAGTTCTGGAACTTGTCCACTTAGATGTATGTGGTCCAATGTGATCAACCTCTCTAAGCGGGTATGTATACTATGTATCTTTTATTAGTGATTACTCTCGTAAGACCTGGGTTTATTTCTTGAAGTCAAAAGATGAAGTACTTGGAAAGTTCAATGAATTCAAAGCCTTGGTAGAAAACCTCTCCGAAAGGAAAATAAAGATACTCAGGTCAAAGAATGGAGGAGAGTACACATTAAATGAATTTGGAAGCTTTTGCAGAGATATCAGGATTAAGACGGAGCTCACTACTCCCTATAATCCTCAACAAAATGGTGTAGCAGAAAGAAAGAAGAAAACGATTATGGAAGCAATAAAGATTATGATTCACGATAAAGATCTTCCAGTGCACTTATGGGTTGAAGCAACAAGAACAACAATATATGTCCAAAACATATTATCCCATAGTGCACTTGGATTCAAAACTCCTAAAGAAATGTTCATCGGAAAGAAGTAAGAAGTAAGCCTTCTCAAAATATTTGGTTGTCCAATATTTGTACACATTCCAAAAGAAAAGAGAACTAAGTTGGAGCCTTCAGGAAATAATGAAATATTTGTTGGATACTGTGAGGTCTCTAAGGTCTTCAGAATTTACATACCAGGTTACCATCATATTGAGATCAACAAAGATGTAACCTTTGATGAAGATGCATCACTCAAAAGATCAAAGAAATGGTAGCTTGAAGAAGTATATGAAGAAGAACCTATAGCTCCTAGAGTTGCAGAACTCGTGAAGGAAGTTACAATTACCCCTGATGACGAGATTCCAGAAGATCATGATATGATAGAATCTCAAGAACTTCCCCGTATGACGATCTCTCACAAGAGAAAGCCAGCTTGGGCGAAATAACTTATTCGAAATGCAGAGAATTATGGTGCCCTGGAAGGAATCTTGAGACAAAGCAAGAAGCCTAAGCCATTCTTCAACTATATGGCCTTGATGTGTGATCTCGTAGAGAATGAACCTACTTGCTTTGAAGAAGCCATTCATAAGAAAGAATGAATGGATGCCATGATAGAAGAATATTAGTCCGTTATGAAGAATGATGTATGGGAAGTAGTTTCCAGACCAAAGAACAAAGATGCGGTATCTTCCAAGTGGATATACAAAATAAAACATCAACAAACGAAAGCATTGAAAAACATAAGGCAAGATTTGTGGCTCGTGTATTTTCTCAAAATGAAGGTATTGACTATGAATAAACATTTGCTCCTGTAGTTAGATACACTTCTATCAGAACCATCATAGCTCTTGCAACCAAAATGAAGTGGAAGTTACACCAGATGGATGTGAAAACAACTTTATTAAATGGTGTTATTGAAGAAGAAGTGTATATAGGACAACCACAAGGGTTTGAAGTTGAAAATTTAAAGACTCATCTCTGCAAGTTGAAGAAAGCTTTATACGGGTTGAAGCAAACTCCTAGAGCTTGGTATGGTAGAATTGATAGTTCCCTGACAAGCTTGAGTTTTACCAAGAGTAAAGTTGATCCTAACCTTTACTTCAAGGTTATGAATGATGAACCAATTATATTGCTACTATATGTGGATGATTTATTCTTGACAGGGAAGAAAATCTCATCATAGATTGCAATAAGAAGCTCGCTGCAGAATTTGAGATGAAAGACCTAGGCCCGATGCATTATTTCTTAGGTCTTGAAGTTTGGCAGAACTCAGAGAAGATCTTCCTTAACCAAGGGATGTATGCAGTTGAAATACCGAAGAGATTTGACATGTTGGAATGTAATCCATGAACACACCCATGGAAATGAATTTGAAGGTCGTGGTTGATACTTCGTTAGAGTTGGTTGATGCTACCCTATACATATAGATTATTGGATTGTTGATGTATCTGACGAATACCAGACCAGATATATGCTTTGCTGTGAACACCTTGAGTCAGTATTTGGTGGAGCCTAGACGTGTTCACCTTGTAGCTGCAAAGCATGTGATGAGATACCTTAAGGGTACGTTGGATTATGGTCTCTTTTATACTGGAGATCACGAGTTCAAACTGTATGGTTATACTGATTCAGATTGGGATGGAAGTGCTTCAGACAGAAATAACACTTCATGATGTTGTTTCAGTTTGGGGTCAACCATGACTTCATGGCAAAGCAGGAACCAATCTAGTATTGCTCTCAGCACGACAGAAGTGGAGTACATTGCAACATGTTCTGCCAGTTGCTTCATAAGTTGTTGACAAGTCTGTTCGATCTGAACAAAGTTACCGACTTAACGAGAACCGTGACTTCAAAATGAGAACTGTAGCCCTTAAAACCCATATTTTTGCATTAAAAACATGAAAATCAACCCCCAAATCAAAAAGTGGTGCTACCGGTAGCACCATTTTTTTAAACGGGGTCAAAATTACAACATTTTTCAAACATGGCCTTCAAAACTCAGTAGCTTAGAGAAACCTTAAAATCAACACCTAAATCAAAAAGTGATGTTACTTAAAACAAAATGTTTTTCATAAAAGTGAAAATTATAGCTCTTTACGACCTAATTGAAATTGTGACATTGACAACAAATCCCTACGGAAATAAACAACCAACCCAAAATATATTCAAAATTCAATTTAAAAATAAAAAATAAAAAACAAGGTGAAAAAGAAAAATAACTAGAAATCTTTAAATTAAAACAAATAAATTTTAATAAAATCAATAACTAAAGAACAATTTTTTTTTTTAAAACCAATTTTAAAATAAAGTTATAAGCAAATTTAAAAAAATAGAAAACCAAAATTTATAAAAAAAATTAAAAACAATTTTACCATACAAAACCAATAAATTTAATTGAAACTAAAGTAAAAAAATATAAACAAATTTAATACATTAAAAAAAAAATTAAAATAAATGAAATAACTTAAAATTTTGATTAAAATTAAAACAAAAAAAAATTACAAACCTACATATTATTCGGGTGTCGTGGGGGGCGATGCCCGACATCACCCCAACCCCCACAAGCTAATCCTTGGTCCCACGAGGCCAAGACTTAGCCCGTGGGGGCTGGGGCGATGCCCAACATCCCCCCACGACAACCACAATGTGGGTTGGTTGGGCGTTGTGGGTGCCGTTCACTGCAGCTCCCACAAGTTACGCCCTGGCCACATGGGGACCAGGGCTTAGCCCATGGGGGCCAGGGCTTAGCCCATGGGGGCCAGGGTGATGCCCGACATCACCCTAGCCCCCATGGGCTAAGCCCTTGCCCCATTGGACCAGGGGGGCAAGGGCTTAATTTAATTTAATTTTGTAATTTTATGTTTTTTTAAAGTTGTTTTTTATTATTTTTTAATTTTGTAGTTTAGGTGTTTTAATTTGTTTTTTCTAATATATATTTTTAATTTTTTTTGTGTTTTTTAAACCTTTCTAAAGTTTTTGGGCCACAAATTTGTTTTTTTACCTTTTTTTTTCCCCTAGTTTTAGCTTAGTTTATATATTTGTTTTTTTTTCCTTTTTAATCTTTTAAGTTTTCCTTTAATTTTTTTATTATTATCTAAATTTGCTTTTTAATTTTTAATTTCAATTCTTTATTTTTTTTAGTTTTTAATTTATCAAAAAAATTTGAATTATATTTTTTTACTAAATATTAAAAATAATGTTATTTAACTACAATTTTTTTTCTATG
>ML788735.1:456925-474089 GCA_009831015.1 Picea engelmannii
TCTTAGACATTCATACACAATTGACACAATAAATCTAGGCAAAATATTAACATGGATGTTAATTAAAAATGTAAGTATGTACAACAATGATATAAACAACATGAAGCTTTATAACACTCCTAAATTTTTAACAACCAAGTATGACCCTGACATAGATTAAGGTATATATAATACATCTTGAGTGAACTCGAAGCATTCTACATCCCCTTCATTTCTAATTCGAGTTAATAAGTGTAAAAATTTGAGAAGATGAAGATACAAAGATAAATAAGACACTAATCCATTCTCAATAATGAGCTTCTATTTATAATTTCTTGTTGAGTTGTGAATCCACATGATCTCTTGTGTTAAAATAATTCATGTGACGTGTACCCAAGGGTATGAAATTAGTTTAGCATTAGATGCACATAACTGAATATAATAACATCCATGATTCAAATATCATGTTGAGGTGCCACATCAAAACTGACCATAATGTTCTCACATGCTTAGACATATTTTAGGGTTAACATCTTTCCCTTGTGAGATTCTTATAGTAAAGGACTTGCTTGACATCTAACTATTTTTTCTTGATAAGATCTCCAAACTTAAGATTTTTAGGCTTCCAATAGCTGCTCTGAGTAGTTTAGGAAGCTTTGATTGATGAGGTTCTAAGGTGTACAACTTGCTAGATTTAGGAGACTGTCCTTTTAGTCTAATATTGTACTCTATGTTTACATTGTAGAATTGTATATATTTCCATGTCACACAAATTTTAGTGGATAAATATATATGAGGAAGTATAACTAATTCTTCTTCATCACTATCCAAAATTGACATCTCATAGGGCTTTAAGCAAACCACATTAAATTCTAGGTGAATGCCCATGTAGGATGGTAAGTCCAACTTGAACACATTATCCATCATGCATGAAATTATGCCATTCTATTGACTCTTTTGAAAATATTCTTGAATTTGATCATGCATATTCTAGATGTGGTCTATATTTTATTGCATCTCCAAGTATAGTAAATTTATTTCCTATTGTGTCCTTGGGGATAAGACCTAGAATGTGTAACACCCTGTTTTACCCCATGATTGTAATTATGATAAGATTTCATATAATGTGATTATGAAGCATGTAAATATGGTCTTGATTAATAGAAAAAATCGAAAATATGATTGAGAGGGAAATTCCTTGAGTATTGGCCATGATATCACAAGTAGGATTGGTGAAGTGGTAATCGGTGAGGCAGACTAGTGAGGGGGAATGGAGAAGTTTCAATGAAGAAAACACAAAGCTTTCTCAACATTCCATCTCACTCCTGAAAACATTGAATGCACTACCTTCCCAAATACTTAAAATTGCATGGATCCATGTGATCAATTATAGGTAGTAGGATTGATCATTGAAGAAGTTATAACTATTGACAGATCTAATTTTTGAAGAGGCAAGGGGTAAACTAAAAACTTGATAGAAGGACACCTTGGTTTTCCCCTTCAAATTCAGATCCTTGATTGGAGGTTGCATCTGAAAAAAACAATGAGAATCCCAAGGATTGGGTGGAAGATGTGGCCAAAGGTGGAAAACACCATCAGATGCTCACACACAGGAGAAGCGAGAACACACCCAGAAAGAGTAGGAAGGAACGAGTTTAGGAAATTAGAGAGGCCTGAAGAGCTATGAACGTGTTCTCATAGGAATCATCGAGAACAAAACGAGTCGTAGACTCATGGTTGAACTAAGCGGTGAGAAGAAGACTCATGCACGTACCTCCAAGTAATATAGAAATCATGAAGTTGTTCTTGAAGAAAATAGAAAGCTTTCCAAAAAGAGTAATGGTCACCCTGGAACAGAGAAGACCCAGATCCAGACTGGAGCAATAGAGGGCCGCGACTTGGTGATTAATGGAAGGAAACCGACACTGGTAAGGGGAGATCATTGAGGGACTATATAATAGAGAAGGGACTCCCTTGTGCAGAGGAAATCTAGTTGGAGAGTTTCTTGATAAACCCGTGGAGGTCCTAAGCTCAATGGGAGGAGGGAAACTTGTACTGTTGCTAGTGGAGTAAAGGAGAGTAACTTTCCCGGACCATTTGATTTGGTAGTTAGTTGAAGCAATAACCTTGTGGTATCATGGCTTGGCACGGGGGTGGCATGCTCCACGAAGGAACTATGAAACATAGCTTAAGGTTGGGTGGAAATGCTTCCTCTCTCAGTCAATTGAATGGTTTGAAATTTCACCAAACATATAACTGTTTAACCTGACATGTTTGATGTTTGCTCAATGATGTAAACATGTTGCTTTATGGTTGATATGTTAAGTGTGAATATATGAAAGGAATGGTTAAATTACTGAGTACAATGGAGTATGTATGTTTGCTTTCATTGTTAACATGATAGTCCTATATAAATAAACAAGTTATGTAAGGGTAGGGTGCATCTATGAGAGTCTTGAAAGTCCTTGAAATTGAAGGCTTGCAGGACATGAACCTTCACTGGATGTGCAATGAAAGTAATGGGTCTAACCTTGTTAGACTGCAAGTCTTGGAGTGAAAATATGGCAATATATGAACAAAATCTTCACCTAGAGTTGATAGGAATGCCCTAAAGATTGAGGATGGTTTCTGATTTGTTAGGGAGCCTTAAGCCCTATGAAACCTTCTTGCTTGAATGGAAAGTTTGCAAGATATGCAAATATTCATTCAAGAGTCCAAGGAAAAATTGCCCTAGTCAGTTTCTGAGCTAGGATGAGAGCCAAGAAGGTATATTAGAATGTTAATGATGCCCTAGAAGGACCATGAAATGGATAAGTCCTAAATCAGAATGTTAATCGGATGAAAACTTGTGTTATAAGTCTGAGGAAATCACAACCGTTGAATTTGGCGCCGAGAGTAGCTTTTGACCGTTGGTCGAAGGACGTGGTCATTGGAGTGACCAAATGCAAGTTTTTACTAGGACTCCAATGGAGAGGAATCCAATTCAAGGAAAATTGTTGATTTATCGAAGAGTGGTAACAATGAGTTCTGGGTCGTTGATGCTAGTCATAGATATGTTGGAAGGAGGGTTGTTGGAAACTTGGGAAGAGGGCTTGAGAAAAGAGTCTGACACCATGGGAGTTTAAAGACCGTTGATATATTAGGAGGTGTCCTGGAATATCTCAACCATTGGATCTAGTATGGTTTGTATAGAGAAAGAAGTGCTAGGAACCATAATCACTGTGCAGTTGGAAACCCTGAGTGCACCTATCAATGGCCACCCACCTTTTCCAACTGGCTCAAAACAATTTTCTGGCAATTTTGGTAATTTATTATTTTTAGCAAATTTTCACTTCCGGAGCCGTTTTGAGGCCCTAAACGATGTTTTTTGGGAAAATGGTGAGAAATATGGAACTTCCTTCGATATTTACCCAAAAATGAATCTCCTCGACGATACCTTCCAAGGGGCTATCGTACACCTAAAACGAAGATTGTATGCAAAAGTTACGACCCCAGGAAGTTGATGTACTAACTTACCCAAACGGGGCCCACATGACTTTTGACGCTTCATCTCTTAGGGTTAGGTTTTTAGATGTCTAGGGTTTTGGGCATTCATGTTTATTGTAAAAAGTCCTTCAGAGCCTAATTGTAATAATCTTCTTTCCAATGAGTGCAACCGTCACATCTCTTCTCAGAGATAAACCGCCACCATTCCAACAAGCTTGTTTCCGCTGCATTTTACAATTTCAGCTTATTTCCTTATTGAATAGAAAACCAGTTTTACTGTATCTCTGTTATTTTGTGTTAAGCACATGTTAATAATCTGTAGTCATTTCATTTTTCTCATAAAAATCCAGATTAGTGGTATCAAATCAGTCTGCTCCTTATCGTCTTAATGCATGTCCCCAACGAGGTCGAAGTACAAAGAGTTGGGTCTCGATCTTGTTTCTCTTCAAGATAAAAGCTCTTGCACACCCAAGCAACCTCTCATGGAAGGAGAAAATAAATATGACAGGACATGAGATCCTTTCAAACTGTTGATTGAGGAAGCCCTCACACAACAAAGGAACGGGATAATGGATAGTTTCGTGCAAATCCTTCGACGACTACCTACAGGCGATGCATCTTCTTCGAGTGGAGGCGTCGCCCCCTTCATGGTACAAATAAACTTTGATATTCCTATATTTGAAGGTCAGATAGACACAAATGATGTAGACAAGTGGTTGAATCTACTAGAAGGGTATTTTTCTATCCATAACTTTCCGAATAGAGAAAATATTACTTTTGCGCTCCTCAAAGCCGTTCCCCTTGTCAAAGATTGGTGGGAAACTTTCTGTGAACAAAAGGAAACAAAGGAACCCTCATTATTTATAGTCACAACCACCTGGGAATCCTTGAGGGATGCTATTAAGGAATAATACTACCCTGTCAGAAGTTATGATGACTTGTATACTAAATGGACCACAGTGCGGCAAGAAAGAGACCAAGCAGTGCCTGATTTCACAAATATCTTCCATACCTTGCACACCAATCTGGGTATCAAAGATTCAGAGAAACATATGGTGCTCAAGTATCATGGTGCTCTACATAGATACATCCAAACTGAAATGGAATTTCTGGACATCTCATCCTTGGGCGTGGTCTACTGATATGCTGTCAAAATCGAGCAGAAGTTCAAACAAAAGACACGACAATTTGGGCCTGGGAACCCCTAACAAAAAAATCCAGGAAAGGGCGGCCCCAACCCACAGAACAAAGGACAGAGAAAAGATGGATAATATCGGGACAACTAGTCCAAGCCACAAGTAAAGAAGGACAACAAAAATACAAAGAAAGATACTGGGAAGTGGTGCGACTTCCGTAAGATCCCTTGGCATAACATTGTTGAATTTTGCTCAAAGCAGTTGCTGGTGGCCTAAGTGAAAGCCTTTGAATCAGATGTAGGTTCTGATTCTGAGCCAGAACCAGAAAGGGGAAGACAGATCATTGACGTGGAACCTAGTGCCACCGTTGCTACCACCAAGCTCCAACCTAGTGACCCAGACGAGCCATAAGAAGGAGAGCGCCTCTTCCATTCAAAGATGTGGGTAAAAGGCACCCTGCTACACTTCATCATTGATAGTGGTAGCCAGAAGAACCTCATCTCAACAAAGGTCGTCAAGTGGTTGGTCTTGCTAACAATGCCACAACCACAACCCTACACCATTGGATGGCTCCGCCAAGAAAGTGATCTTTGCATCAGCCAACAATGTCGACTGTTGTACGACATCAATCCCTTCAAAGACGAGGTATTGTGTGATTTTTCTCCTCTTGAAGTTTGTGATGTTATTTTAGGCCAACCTTATTTATGGAAACATCATGTTGTATACGAGTCTAGGCCTCATAGTGTTATTATTACTTTGAGCAAGAAATTGTACAGGATACCTGAGGTAGTCCCACCTAGTGCTATTTCCTTGATCTCTGCTAAGCAATGTAGGAAGGTCATCTCTCAGATGGGGAAGTCTGTCTTCTTCATGATTCACTCTCAGAATAAGAAAAAGATCACAACCACATCGAGGGTCTCTGCGGCCGACCTCTCCACACAGTAGAACCAAGTAGATAGGGTTGTGGAAGAATACTCAAATATCTTCTCCTCACCTATCGGGGTACCTCTGCATTGCTAGGTCAAGCACCCCATCGATATGACCCCAGACGCACCGCTACCTAATGGGCCAGTCTATCATCGCTCTCTGTTAGAGAATGAGGAGAGCAAGTGAAAGATCCAAGAACTACTCCACAAGGGGCACATCCGTCCCAACTCATCACCTTGCAGGAGCCCAATCATGCTGGTATAGAAGAAAGATGGAACCTGCGACTCTGCATTGATTACCAGGCTCTGAATAAAATCACAGTTAGAAACCAATACCCAATTCCTCGAATCGACGACCTCATGGATCAACTCATGGGGGAAAAATACTTCAATAAGATTGATCTGAATTCTGGCTACCACCAGGTCCCAATAGAATAGACAGATGTATGGAAGATCACCTTCAAGTCAAAGGAAGGCCTTTTGAATGGTTGGTCATGCCCTTTGGTTTGAAAAATGCTCCAACCACTTTCATGAGGATGATGGACGATATCCTGCGACCATTCACAAATACTTTTGTAGTGGTGTATCTGGATGACATTCTCATTGACAACAAGACTTGGGCCGAACACTTGCAGCATATACTCCAAATTGGAAAAATGATCCTTCAACATGGACATGGTCCATTTCCTGGGCTAAATCATTGATCAACATGGCGTACATGTGGATCCAGCCAAGATCCAAGTCATCCATGACTGGCCAACCCCAACCACACTCACTGAGCTTCATAGCTTCTTGGGCCTCACCAATTTGTATCGCAGGTTCATTTTGGGATTCTCCCATATTGCACGCACCCTTAGCCAAATAACCAGGGGTGGTGGTAGGGTGAAATTTGCATGGGGCCAGTCCCAACAAAAAGAGTTTGATGATTTGAAGGAATGCTTGTGCTCAACCCCAATACTTTCACTACCAGACCTAGAGCAGCCCTTTGAGATTGGGATAGATGCTTCAGACTATGCTGTGGGCACCATTTTCATTCAACACGGCCACCCCGTGGCCTATCATAGTGAGATATTATCAGATGTTGTCCATAAGTACCCTAGTTACGATAAATAAATGTACTCCATTGTGCAAGCCTATCACTAGTGGAGACATTACATTCTTTGGAAGGAGATAATCATCCACACTGATCATAAGCCACTGCAGTTCATGCAAACACAAGGAAAATTGAAGAATGACCACTATCAAAAGTGGTCCACATACTTGCAACAATTCCACCTCAACATCAAGTATAAAATGAGAAGCACCTAGACACTTGCGACCATGAGACCTATGGATGCCCCCAACTCTATGAGATAGACCCAGACTTCGCCACCACCTACCAAATGTTGGGTGAAAACACAATTGTCGATAATTTTCATCTTCATGATGGGTTGTTGTGTCATCTGGGCCATATCTGTGTTCCATCAAGAGAGCGAGCGAAGATGATCCAGGAAACCCACTATAGTCGGGTGGCAGGACACTTCGGCGTCGAAAAGACAATGATGATGCTACAAAAACATTTAAACTGGCTGAAACTTCGACAGGAGGTCAGGAAGTATATCAGGTCCTGCACTGCCTGTGCTATTGCCAAACCGACCACTAAGAAAGAAGGCATGTACACCCCTTTTTATACTCCTGACAGGCCATGGGAATCCATATCAATGGACTACATGTCAGGCCTCCCGTCCACCAAGCGGGGAAATGAATATGTTTTTGTGGTTATTGATAGCTTTTCTAAGATGGCAATTTTGGTTTCCTACAAGAAGAACATCACAACATAGGCCATTTCCAAGCTCTTCTTTGAACGAGTTTGGGTACATTTTGGAATCCCACAAACCATTGTCTTATATCGGGATAGTCGATTTCTCAGCACATTATGGTTGAGCCTCTGGTCACCGCTAGACACCAAGCTCACGAAATCCATGACCTTCCACCCCAGACAGATGGCCAAACTAAGGTTGTAAATTGAATGATTGTGCATATCCTTCACATGTATAATTCAAAGAACCCTCACACATGGGATGAGATCCTTCCCTATGTCCAACGTAGCTACAACTGAGACCTGCATAACTCAACCAACCACAACCCCTTTTAGGTGGGGTTGGGATTCCAACCATTGGGTCCCATAGATGTTGCACTTCACCTTGTGGTCAGCTCGATCGACTCATATCCTACTCCAACTGAAGCTAACAAAGCCACTCAGTTAATTGAGTGGATCCAAAACATCCACCAATAGGTTTAGGACATCCTACAGAAGTCCAATGACAAGTACAAGCAACACCATGATCAACATCGGGTGCCACATAAGTTTAAGGTGGGTGAAAAAGTTTAGTTGCACTTGTAGAAAGAATGCCTTACAGGACCCCATCAGAAGCTTCACCCACTCCATTATGGGCCATACACCATCACCAAGGCCATGGGGGATAATTATTTTGAGCTCAACATTCCTCCTTTCCTTGGCCTGCACCCAGTGTTCAATGTGGATTTCCGTCACCCTTATTTCCCACCATTATTGGACACCTCAGAAGTAGCAGAACAACTGATACCAACATAGCTCAACCCTTAATGCATACAATAAGAATCTAGTGATTATATTGTGGACACACAGATCAAGGGAACTCAACAACAAAGGATTCAACTTTATCGAGTTGTCAAAGCATGGTAAGTCCTGCACCAAGGCAAATGGCTCACCCGAGGACAAATTCAACAGAAATTTCCTCATCTGATGGGGGAAATCAACACAATGGAGACCATTGATTCCTAAGGAGGGAGGATTGATCCAGGTGGATATTGGTGGCCACCCACCTTTTCCAACTGGCTCAAGACAATTTTCTGGCAATTTTGATAATTTACTATTTTTAGCAGTTTTTCACTTTTGAAGCCGTTTTGAGGCCCTAAACGATGTTTTTTGGGAAAACGGTGAAAAATATGGAAATTCATTCAATATTTTCCCCAAAATGAATCTCATGGATGATACCTTTCCAATGGGATATCATACACCTAAAACGGAGATCATATGCAAAAGTTACGACCCAGGGAAGTTGATGTACTAACTTACCCAAACGAGGCCCACATGACTTTTGGCGCTTCATCTCCTAGGGTTATGTTTTTGGATGTCTAGGGATTTTGGAATTCTTGTTTATTGTAAAAATGCCTTCAGAGCCTCATTGTAATCATCTTCTTGCGAATGAGCGCAATCGTCACATCTCTTCTCAAAGATAAGCCGCCACCATTCCAATAAGCTTGTTTCCGCTGCATTTTACAGTTTCAACTTATTTCCTTATTGAATAGAAAACACGTTTACTGTATCTCTGTTATTTTGTGTTAAGCACCTATTAATAATCTGTAGTCATTTTGTTCTTCTCATAAGAATCTAGATCAATAACCTTATCTGTAGGATTGTCGGGGGTCCCACCTGACCCTCACAAAATTGGTTGGAGAGACGATCGATAACCATCATATAATTCAAAGAATCAAAGGGATTTGGGCCATTGGTCTATGTGTCTGAGGATTGTTGTATCCATGTGGGAAATCCATTAGAATGAAGCTATTGGAGATAATTTTGATCATGGCAATCAGGCATTCCGACGGGAAGGAGTCTGAATTGCAGATAGTTGATCTAGTGGCAAGAAGTATCTCTAGCCATTCGATTGAGGGTGTATATATATCCCTTGTCATTACAGTGAGCCCCACAGAGGCACTCCGCAAGTAATTGCGGATTGAATAAGTAATATTTAACATTGCAAATAGTGTGATAAGATAAATATTCACTAAATAATTGATATACCGAAAATTGGAGAAAGTAATTTCGAGTACTTGTCTCGAGGCAAGGAGAGGAAAATAGAACATCCCACCAACCTATAAGAGTTAGGGGTTTGGGTTTATTACATAGTGGTATCAAAGTAGATTTCAAACTCTAGGATTGAATGGGTCATGAAGATCGCTTGACTGTTTGAAAAACATCTTTTATTTTATCAAAATGCATATTTAAAGTGATTGGTGATGTAATGGGTAATAATGGTTTGTTGTTTGAATATGTAGGACATCCTAAAAAGGAAATTATAGGTGAATGGTGCAACGCATCATGGAAGACACCTTACACTTCATAGATGAGGAATATAATGGTCGAAGGGCCAAAGAAACCCCTTCATATTTTCTAGCCACTGTCAGAGGTATGAAAGCATACAATGAGAGGCTCACAAGAGCCCAGGCTGAGCAGGTAGAATTGAATGTAGTTCTACTGTAGAGCTTTCCATATATTTAGAAACACATACAACAAGTCCCAACCACTAGTAATGTATAAATTGCAAAAATCATATAGGTTGAAAACCCCTTCGGGTTCTCAAAAGAATGGATTAAACCATTACAATGTGGGATTGTGTTCTTCCAAGAAGAGGCATCGAGATGCAAGGAAGGGTCGATCTACTAGAAGAAATTCCATAGAGTCCTCTAGTAGGAATTCTACTTCAGAGGAGTTGTCCAACAATGACATTGGGTCAATTGTCCCTAGGAAGAAGAAAAAGAGACATTCACAGAGTTCTTTGACTGAAGAATTCAAAAAGGATAATCCACCTACCTTTGATGGAGAAATTAAGAAGGGAGAAGAAACAAAGGCTTCACTGTTGGGTCTGAAGAAGCATTTTGGAGTACATAATTACTTGAAAAATACAAAGGAAAAGGTCACCATCTTCAAACTGTATGGAGGAGCCTCCATATGGTGGGAGGACCTCAAGGAAGTCAAATGATTTAAAGAGAGAAAGATGACCTGGAAGCAATTTGAAAAGTGTTTCATGAAGGATTACCTATCAAAGAAGTACTTTGATAACAAAATCAAGGAATTCCATGAGCATAAGTTGGGACAACTGACCATAGATGTTTATACAACCTTCCTTAGTGGATTGCCATAGTCCTATCAGTACTGAATTCAATTTGATAAGCCAAAGACACTGGAAGACACTGTCAGGAAGGCCAAGTGTTGTTATGATTAGTATAAACATAAGCAATATCCTTCTAAGGATTGGAAGAGAAAGTATAATAGTGGATTCCAAAAGAAGGGATTCAAATTGCTCCCATATAAGAACCTAAAGAAAGGAGCTCAGTTTGGTCAACTAAGAAAAAGTGTGTATCAACATAAATTTCCTTCTCAAAGTGGAAACAAGCCACCCGAGTAGGAAAGAGAAAGATAAGAGGAACCAGGGAAAGGACCTTTGCAATGCCGGGGTTGTGGAGAACCACATCTATTGAGAGATTTTCCTCACAGGTAGTAGGACAATAAAAGGGTTTACCATGTGTAGTATGCTGCTACTGTCAATGATGTGGCTAGAAGCATGCCCAGGATATATGCAACTGTGGAAAATTGACAAGCATACCAATAGGCCTCCGTAGTGGAGCTGGAAGGTATAATTTAAAAGAAACCCATTTGTATTTTGATTGAACTTGGATATAAACTTAGTTATGTCTCACCTCAAGTTGTTGAAGCATGTTCCCTACAGAGAAAGAAACATGCAAAGACATGGTTAGTTTATTTAGCTACATAGACAAAGAGGAAAGTGACAAAGGTGATATAAGATTTCCCATTTACAATGAGTAGGTTGCATACTCAAGCAACCTTGAATATCTTACCTTTAAGATCATATGATGTGCTGTTAGGTATGGATTGGTTAGCCACTCACAAAACAAAATTGATTTGTTATTAGAAGAATTTAGAATGTGAAGATGAAGAAGAAAATGCAAGATTTTTGCAAGGCATTCAAAAGCCAATTTAATTTAGACAAATATCAACATTGTAGCTTAAGAAATTTAGTAGAAAGGGATGCCCCTTGTATGAAATATAAGTTCTTAACTCAACATAAGGCAAGGAATTGAAGGTTGAATATCACCTAGTATTGTGGGAGTTTAAGGATATATTTCTAAAAGAGGTGTGTAACGTCCTCCAGCCACCCTTTCCGAGAAAGACGCCACTAACTCAAAACCAAATTGTTCTAAAAACCGGTTATAACACACCCAACCATCCATAGCAATCATACTACTTGAAACTATCATGATCTGATATACATATATATATCTAATGCATTTTTAAATAGACATAAATATTCTGTTCATACACATATTCATGTAGAAGCGACAATAAACACATACATGCAATATATACATGCAATTTAGATAACATTCAGACATGTACCTAAGCACGACATTTAAACATATAACGTACAATTAACATATATTTGGTACTTATCTTTTTATGAGAATACCAACGATTGCGTGCAGACCTTCCACGAACATCCCAACATTATACCATACTGCTCGAAGCTATCAGCAATGGGTCACCCCCGAGATGGGACTAAACTCCACCATGGAAAATGAATCCTAGGCTAGGTTGAGGCTATGGGAAGCTGCACAATGCAACATGAAGGATTCTCTCCAAGGAGCCTACTTATGCCCATTGCTCACAAAATCTCATTCCCCACATGCCTATCCCACCCTGGGAATATACACCTTCATTGTTCCGTAGTCCATTGATGATCCAGGTGGATATCGGTGGCTACCCACCTTTTCCAACTCGTTCAAAACAATTTTCTGGCAATTTACTAGTTTTAGTAGTTTTTAACTTCCAGGGCCATTTTAAGGGCCTAAATGAAGTTTTTTCAGTATTAAGCTTCTCAATGAGAGACAAGGTATGTGATTGAGCCCCGTAAATGAATATCCTCGATGATACCTTTCCAACGGGCTATCGTACACCTAAAAGAAAGATCGTATGCAAAAGTTATGACCCCGGGAAGTTGATGTACTAACTTACCAAAACATGACCTGCATGACTTTTGGCGCTTCATCTCCTAGGGTTATGTTTTGGATGTCTAGGGTTTTTGACATTCCTGTTTATTGTAAAAATGCCTTCAAAGCCTCATTGTAATGATCTTCTTGTGAATGAGCGCAACCATCACATCTCTTCTCAGAGATAAGCCACCACCATTCCAACAAGCTTGTTTTCCGCTAGATTTTACAGTTTCAACTTATTTCCTTATTGAATAGAAAACTGTTTTTACTGTATCTCTGTTATTCTGTGTTAAGAATATTTTAATAATTTGTATTCATTTTTTTCTGCTCATAAAATCTAGATTAGTGGTATCAGAGTGGTCTGCTCCTTGTCGTCTTAATGCATGTCCCCAATGAGGTCATGGTACAAAGAATTGGGTCTCGAGATTATTTCTTTTGAGGACAAAATCTCTCGCATGCCCAAGTGACCTCTCATGGCAGGAAAAAATAAATATTACGAGACAAGAGATCCTTTCAAAATGTTGCTTGAGGAATACCTCACGCAATAGAGGAACAAGATGATGAATATTTTCATGCAAATCCTTCGACGACTACCAACATGTGACGCATCTTCCTTGAGGGGAGGTGCCACACCCTTCAAGGTACAAATAAACTTCGATATTCCTATATTTGAAGGTTAGATAGATATAGATACTGTAGACAAGTGGTTGAATCTACTAGAAGGGTATTTTTTTGTCCATAACTTTTCAAATAGAGGAAAGATTACTTTTGCACTCCTCAAAGACGTTCCCCATGTCAAATATTGGTGGGAAACTTTCTGTGAGAAAAATGAAATAGAGGAACCCTCAATATTTATAGTTGCAACCACTTGGGAATCGTTCAGGGATGCTATTAAGGAAAAATACTACCTTGTCGAAAGTTATGATGACTTGTATACCAAATGGAACACACTACGGAAAGAAAGAGACCAAGCAATGCCATAGTTCACAAATATCTTCCATACCTTGCGCACCAAGATGGGTATCAAAGATTCCAAGTGATATCTGGTGCTCAAGTATCGTGGTGCTCTGCATAGATACATCCAGAATGAAATGGAATTTCTGGACATATCGTCCTTGGGGGCGACCTACCGATATGCTGTCAAAATTGAGCAGAAGATCAAACTAAAAATGTGACATTTTGGGCTTGGGAACCCCTCACAGTAAAATCCAAGAAGGGGCGGCCCCAACCCACAAAACAAAGGAAATATAAAACATGGACAGTATTAGGACAACCAGTCCAAGCCGCAAGAAAAGAAGGACATCGGAAAGACAAAGAAATATACCGAGAAGTGGTGTGACTTCCATAAGAGCCCTTGGCATAACACTACTGAATGCCGCTCAAATCAGTCGCTGGTGGCTAAAGTGAAAGCCTCTGAATCAAATGTGGGTTCAAAATCTGAGTTAGAACCAGAAAGGGGAATACATATCATTGATGCAGAACCCAGTGCCGCCGTTTCTACCACCAAGATCTAGCCTGGTGAACCAGACGAGGCAGAAGAAGGCGAGCACCTCTTCCATTCACAGATGTGGGTAAAAGGCACACTACTACACTTCATCGTTGATAGCGATAGCCAGAAGAACCTCATCTCAGTAGAGGTTGTCAAGAGGATGGCCCTACCGAAAACACTGCACCCACAACCCTGCACCATTGGATGGCTCCACCAAGGAAGYGATCTCCGCGTCAGCCAATAGTACCGACTATYGTAYGACATCAAGCCCTTCAAATAYGAGGTATTGTGTGATGTTGCCCCTCTCGAAGTTTGTAATGTTCTTTTGGACCAACCTTATTTATGGAAACATCACACTATATATGAGTCTAGGCCTCGTAGTGTTATTATTACTTTGAAYAGGAAATTGTACARGATACCCTAGGCAATCYCTCCTAGTGCTATTTCCTTGATCTCTACCAAGCAATGCAGGAAGGTCATCTCTCATACYGGGAAATTTGTCTTCTTCATGATTTTCTCTCAGAGTGAKTGAAATATCGCAACCACATCCAGGGCCTCCGCGACCAATCTCTCCACACAAAAAAAGAATTTGGATAAGGTCGTGGAAGAATACTCATATATATTCTCTTCTCCTATCGGGGTACCTTTGCACTTCCAGGTCAAGCATCCCATCGATCTGACCCCAGGCGTACTGCTACCCAATGGGCCAGTCTATCACTGCTCTCTGTTAGGAAACGAGGAGATCAAGAGGCAGATCCAAGAACTGCTCCACAAGGGGCACATATGTCCCAACTCATCACCTTGTGGGAGCCCAATCATGCTGGTGCAGAAGAAAGATGGGACCTGGCAACTCTGCATTGATTACCAAGCCCTGAATAAAATCACAGTCCGAAACCGGTACCCGATTCCCCAAATCGACGACCTCCTTGATCAGCTCATGGGGGCCAAATACTTCAATAATATTGATCTAAAGTCTGGCTACCACCAGGTCCCAATAGAATGAACAAATGTCTGGAAGACCAACTTCAAGTCAAAAGAAGTTCTTTTTGGATGGTTACTCATGCCCTTTGGTTTGACAAATGCTACAACAACTTTTATGAGGACGATGGATGATATCCTACGACCTTTCACCAACAATTTTGTAGTGGTGTATCTGGATGACATCGTCATCTACAACAAGACTTGGGTGGAACACTTGCAACATATTTATTAGGTTCTTCACACCTCGCGACAACAAAAACTATATGCAAACTTGAAAAAATGCTCCTTCGGCATGGACATGGTCCATTACTTAGGCTACATTGTTGATAAGAATGGTGTGCATGTGGATACAGTCAAGATCCAGGTCATCCATGACCGACCAAACCCAACCACACTCACTGAAATTCAGAGCTTCTTGGGCCTCACCAATTTCTATCACAGGTTCGTGTTGGGATTCTCTCATATCACATGGGCCCTCATCCAAGTAACCAGGGGTGGCGGTAAGGAAAAATTTGTGTGGGGCCTGTCCCAACAAAAATCCTTCGATGAATTGAAGAAGTGTTTGTGCACATCCCCAATACTTTCATTACTGGACCTACAACATCCCTTTGATATTGAGACAGGTGCTTCAGACTATGCTGAAGGCACAATTCTCACTCAACATGACCACCCCGTGGCATATCATAGTGAGACACTATTAGATGCTGTCTGTAAGTAACCTACTTATGAAAAAGAAATGTAGTCCATTGTGAAAGCCTGCCGCCAGTGGAGACATTACATTCTTGGGAAGGAGACAATCATCCACACTAATAAGAATCCACTACAGTTCATGCATACCCAAGGAAAATTGCAGAATGACAACTATCATAAGTGGTCCACATACTTACAACAGTTCCACCTCAACATCAAGTATAAAACAAGAAGTACCATCTGAGTTGCTGATTGCCTCATCCGACCTCCAGCCAGGACACTCACCACGGTGCTAGACACCTTGCCACCACGAGACCTCCTAATGGCCCCAACTCGATGAGGCAGACCCTGACTTCTCCACCACCTACCAAATATTGGGAACCAACTCAATGGTCACTAATTTCCATCTTCAAGATGGGTTGTTGTGCCATTTTGTCCATATCTGTGTTCCATCAAGCGAGCATGTGAAGATGATTTGGGAAGCTCACTATAGTCGGGTGGCATGACACTTTGGCGTTGAAAAGACAGTGGCAACGTTGCATAAAAATTTCTACTAGTCGAAACTTCAACAGGATGTTGGCAAGTATATCAGGTCCTACATCACCTGCGCTATTGCCAAACCAACCACTAAGAAATAGGGCCTGTACACCCCTTTTCCTACTCCTGGAAGGCTGTGGGAATCCATCTCAATGGACTACATGTTGGGCCTCCCGTCCACCAAGAGGGGAAATGACTGTGCTTTTGTATTTGTTGATCGATTTTCCAAGATGGTGATTCTAGCCGCCTGCAAGAAGAACATCACAACAGAAGCCACTGCCAAGATATTATTTGAACAAGTATGGGTACATTTTGGGATCCAAAAAACCATTATCTCAGACTGTGATAGTCGGCTCCTCAGCGCATTCTGGTCGAGCCTCTAGTCATTGCTGTATTCCAAGCTCACCAAATCCACTGCCTTCCACCCCCATACATATGGACAAATTGAGGTCATCATTCAAATAATCGTACATATCCTATGCATGTACAATTCAAAACACCCCTGCACATGGGATGAGAGTCTTCCCTATGTCCAACATAGCTACAACTAATCCTTTCATAGCTCAACTGGCTTGTTGATATTATGGTAGCTGAGGGAGGTATTTACCTCCACGTGTAAACCTGACGAGAATAGAATACTCTGGAAAGCAAGAAGAAATCCTAATGAGTTGGCTAATAACCCTAGAAGACATGTCGGATCAAGAGGATAATTTATATTAGGTTATTAGCCTCCAAGAGAAGAAGTCGGCCAAAAGAATTAATATATACTGAACAGACAGATACCCAGAAGGAGAAGTCGGCCCAGGCAATTAGCCAGAATTAGTATAAATACAGGAGGCCAATTCTCATTCTAGCAGGCAGTCTCAGAATTGCAGAGCAACAACTTGTGCGCACTGCAGTGCCCAATCTTGTGTGCATGTTTGAGGAGAGATGCCATTGCAGTTGCTATAGCTAGTAGATCATGTTTGGCTTATACTATCTCTTGGTTAGGGTTTGGACTATCTGATAAGCTCTTGTTGATTCTCTATCCTTGGGGAAAGGTGCGCTACCCTTTGTTTGGCTATCTAGCCTAGGGTTTTCTTCCAAAATGATTCTCTATCAAGGTTAAGGTGCTCGGAGTGTGGCTT
>ML788736.1:6424-33888 GCA_009831015.1 Picea engelmannii
TGCCCCCCCCCACCCACATATGTGGGTGGGGGGGGGCATTAATATAAAAATCTTAATAATCAAAATTAAAGAAGATGTTGATGGAGAAGAACAATTAGAAGTTATATACAATTCTTATGAAATATCATTTTCCTCTTTAAATACATTTATCAAAGTGAATAAAGTTGAAGAAAATTGATCTTCATCTACAACTTCTAAATCCTTTAAGTCAATCTGTGAATGAGTATCAATGGAAGATTCAGATTGATCATGTTCCAAGGAAATAGAAACAAAATGTTGAAATTGTTATCACATGAAGTTGTAAAGGGTCGCATGTAGTTGTTGTCAAGACCTAAGTCTGCACCCCTTCCCTGTCTCTCTCTTTTCTGCATACCTTCCTAGAAATTTTCCCTCTTCTAGTTGATAAAGTTAGTTTCCCTTTTGTTCAAAGACTGGATCGTCCTTAGTGTCTTACTTGACTGATTCTTTGCACAAGGTTTTTCTGTTTTTCTTGAAGGATAAACACATATTGTGATTTGGTTTGAATTACTGGTCATCTTGTTTTCCATTGATTGAGCTCACAACAGGTCGTCCAAGTCCTTTGTTTTCACAAGGAACAACCATGAGCACAAAACAAAACATTCAGAACAATCCATTTCGGGCCTAAAATACAAGCAAAAAGATAGGTTCAACTTTCAACGGTGGAGATCTTGTGCACAGTTCAAATTAATGGCTCTCGTGCATTTAGAGTTTCAAATTCACGCGAGGCTTAACAACCAGACAAAATCCCCGAACTGTCGAAGTGTCAAAGCATGTGGCACTTATCCATTGTGACATCATATGACATCAGGTAGCCTCATCACTTTGCAGCATTGCCACATCGAGAGTTTTCTATTCAAAGCAAGCACAATTCTCCGAAACTTGGAGCTCCGAAGTCCCAAAATATTTAGATAAAAGTGGCTTAATCCAGGTTTAATTAATTATAAGAACACGCTAATAAATTAACAAGTTTGCCCCTTCGGGAGTTATACAAACTCTACATGAAGAAATTCCTGAACTTGAAGTGTCGAAGACTCTTGGAGTTCATCAGTTCAGACGCGTGACACCCATCTGTCAGAGATACGTGGCATGGATCTAGCATTGACATGTGGCACTTAGTTTAGGAACCTTTGGGAATGTCATATGCTCATTCTCGAGTGACATGTGCCACTCTCCTTTTGTGACACATCAGCAGTTGTGACATCATATGGCATCGATCCACCACTTCAGATTTGGGAGATCGTCCTCTGGGAGATGTCCCTTCTCACCAATCCAAAGCTCCTAAATCCCAAAGTGTCGAAGTAGACACTTAGCACTCATCCATAGAGACAAGTGGCTTCCATCTAGCCCTGACATGTGGCACTCATTCCAGGTCATTTGGTTGCGTCATTCGCCCATTTCCACATGACACGTGTCACCCTTCTTTCCATGACAAGTGAGCACAGTGGCGTCCGACCACCACGTCAGATTCGGGAGATCGTCCTCTGGGAGGTATCCCTGCTCAACATTAAAATATCCCAAGCGCCAAAGTTGGCTCCATCTCTAAACATGGTTAAAAGTATTCTCGAGTTCACAGGTGGATAAATTTTAGTAGGGGTGCTAAAAAAGGCAAGGTTTCCCAGATCACAGATTATGACAAGATCAATAACCACTCTTCATTGCGGGGACAAAAAGAGCTCAGATGCTAAAATATTAGAGAGTCCCCCAATCGAAACCACAGTATAGATAAAGAGGTACATGGAAGTTGGTGGTGGATTGCGGGGGTCGGAGCAGTGTGGATCCAAACCGCCCTTGGCAGCTTCCGTAATCACATGATTATATAGGGTCTAATCGGAGAGTAACATGTGGCAACATAAACTGGGAGAACACCAAAAGGAGAAGTAGAACGTTAGCAGACCAGGACCAACCTTTCACTAGAGGAGAGGGAACAATCGACTCCCCCCTTAAATGGAAATATGGAGGGCTTGGTCGAGGAGACAAAAAATGGCCAGCCCAAATCAGTTAATGAAATAAGGAATGGTGGTTTAAAAATCGATTACCCCCTTAAATGGAAGCATGGAGGGTCTGGCCAAGGAGATAGAAAGTTGTCAGCCTGAAGTACCACTGAGGACATTTTTTCATGCAGGCCTAGATTAACATGAGTTTCCTTCTGATAGAAGGAACAAGACAGACAAGAGAATACACTAGCTATTGTTTGGATTATAAATAAATCAGATGAATGATTTGAGAGGTTTAGATGGTTGAGCAGAGCTCCCTTGGGTAATATTTTAACTAAGCAGAGTTGTTCTCTAGTTATGTATGGGACTTGAGACATTCTCGTTAATAGAAGCAAGTTTCCTTTCGTCATCTTGTTTCCTCTTACTCTGAAATGCTCATTATTGGATGATCCATGTTGGAGCCGCCTTTTACAAGTGGTTGAAATATAATCCTTCCAATCAAAAGTTTACCCCGACATGCGAAATGGTGATGGTCGTTATAGTCCTAAGTCACCGTCGCCTAACCGTTAAGCAAGTCTATCACTTTTGTTACCTCACGCTATCGCTCTTCGGGAGTTACAAGTCTCAATATTTCCAAACTCCGATATGTGAAGTCGCAAAATGGTTTTAAAAGTTCACCCAGGTTAGTGTCAGGGGTAAGTCACTCTAAACCCTAGTTAAGCATAGTCGGGGTTTCGCGACTCGGCGATCACTCTCCCAAAAAACTATACCTTCATAGTCCCGAGTCGCGAAGTCACAATTTTTATTAACTAAGCATGGGTTAGTTAAGAACTTAAGTCAGATCATGTTTTTTTTTTAACTAAATCGCGCCATCACGATTTTGGGTATTTTGGACTCCAAGACTAGGAACGAAATTATCAGATACGGTGAACGTCGAAAAGAGGTTTCGAGGGTTGAAAGTAAAAAGTTAAGGGAATTAACTAAATTAATTAATGCCTTAAAGGACCTTTAACGTACGTAGCCTACAGATGATATTTTTGAATGTTTCCGCATTTCTTTATTATGACAAATCTTTTAAGCATTTATGGCATTGATTTGAATCTTGATGAGTTAATGGAAAATAAGATCTCGTTTCAGGCCTAAATCTTTCCATTAAACGATTTGATCGTTCTGTCAGCAAGGACTCGCACAAAGTTGAAAGCTTAAAGAAAGGGAGTTTCTTTTATTTGTTCAATTTTATTTCTATTTTGCGCGCAGAGTTGTTTTTTCATCGGGATATCTTATTTCTGTGTTTACAATTCTTACTACAGGAGATCTGAACATGGAGTTTTCTATCATGGCTCCACGAAAAGCATCCAAGGCAGCTTCCAAGAGTTCAGGTCAGGGCTCAGATGTTGTTTATGATAATTCACCCCGAATTATTAATACTGTCAAAACCTAGACATACATCTCCGACATTCTTCAGTCTGAATCGGTGAATTTTTCAGATGATTCCAGCGATAACGAGAAGGATGATTTGGCCACCAAATAAAAAATCGTCATTCAAGCAGAGATGCACAAAATAGCGGCAAGGCCACGGCTCCTTCCCTATTATGATATGATTAGATGGGCGCTGGACCATGTGGATATCCTGACCAGGACTATCATCAACGAACATAAGGTGACGGTTGGGACTTTTAGACCGAAACATTTGCAGGCAATTTATCAGCTGTCACCCACACCAAACTTCGCATACAATGTTGAGTTTCTGGAAGGTTTCAAGGAGAAGGAATGCGAGCAATATGGCAGAACCTTGCCCGAGCTGATCAAGGATTGGGTTTCGCACCCTGCAAAATTCAGGGAAGATTCTAATGGTATTTATTCAATCTCCTATTTAGAGCTGCCATTCAAGTATATAACAATGATGGCCTGTAGGTTGTATGGGAGGGAGGACACCACACATTTTCTCCTCCCGTGGGTGCCTCTGATTTATACAGTCGTTGAAGTTTGTTCATTCGACTGGGCCAAACTATTGTCGGACAGTCTAACCTGTCGAATTACCAAATATTGAGCACAGAAGGCGAGGGAGAAGACAGACTCGTTTTTCATGTCCTCCTATAGCATGGACATTATTTGTTTCATGACGCCTTTCCCTCTAATGAGCTGGAGATGGACTCCGTCTAATTTTGAGCCTATCTATGTCTATCACTCGAAACTTTGGGAGGATAAGGCCACAAAATTCATATACGAGATTTTCAATTGGGTAATGGTACCGATGCATGTCTCCATTGTAATGTCCCTTTCCAAATAGGAGCTCCAAAAAAGGAGGCTTAATGGTCTAAACCACCCCGTTAGACTATAGACAGGGCCAGAGAGGGGTAAACAGGGTTACTAGAGGTCACTCTAGTCATAGGTGTTATATTCAGAAAGTGACATTGAGCTAACAAGGGTTAACAACGCTTTTAAGTCATTATGAGCTAAAAATAAAAGTCAACAGTGAAATAGGGTTTCGACATGATTTAGGATTTTGGAAAGCTATAAAGGAAGGGTCAACAACCTAATTCATCATTATGCAAATTATGACTTGTCATTGAGGAGAAGAGGTGCATCTCAAGAGAGATAGTTCAGTGTATTCCAGGAGGAAGACACCAGTTTGCTGATTTCGGTGTTGAAAGACACACCCTAGTCACCAGGAAGATCATCCAGATCTTCCATCATTCTTCATTTATTCCGCAGTGCCCCCATATTCCGGGTATTATCTTTTAGTTTCTTATTTGTATTCCGGATAAGATCCTTTTGTATTTTGATCTAGCCGAGTGTTGTTATTTTATTCAAGCGCAATTGCTTATTTATATTTCGGCTAAGATCCTTTGTATGTTGATCTAGTTGAGTATTTTCAGTTATTCACCTGCATTCAGCCATTTTGTAATCCATAGAGATATCATAATAAAAAATTTGCAGTCCATTGTCGCATTTATTATTTGTATGATCATTTATATGTTATAAACCTTTGATCCTACACACACATTAGCAGTGTTTCTTAGACTAGCCCAGTAAGGAACATTACAGTGGTATCATAGCTTTAGTCCTGCCATCCCGTGACTAAAGACAATGAGTGCAGCAGAAGACCCATAGGTCCATGAACACGTAGGTGACGAATATGTCACTTACGACAGGCATCCGGAAAGAACGCATAGGCCTGATTTCCCCCCTTTTCCTCCTAGCTCAGAGGAAGAGGAAGAGGCACACATAGAAGAACAGAGAAGGGAAAAGCATGAGGTTGAGCGCGAGGCAGAGAGGATGCTAGGAGACAGATATGAACGACCAGAGGGCAGTGGCAAGGTGCCCATAAATCTAGAGGTAGCTTTCATGCAGGTTATCAATGGTATGTTAGCTAGTCAATGGACCATGTCTCAGTCCTTGGCACAGGTGGTTGATAGATTGGCTAGAGTGGGCACCCCAGATACACAAGTCCCACATGCAGCACAGATGAACTCGGGAGCAGGCAGTAGACCCCAGTCACCCTCTTGCACATACACCTTTGCGAGTAGGATTCCCAGACCCTTGTTTCCCAGTTTCCAGAGGGCACCCCCGGTAGCAGCACCGCCACCAATAGCACAGAGGCCACCCACTGATGTCGATGAAATTGCAGAGTATAGGAGGGAGTACGCAGCATTGGGTCATGAATTCCATCAGGACATGACCTTAGTCGAGTACTGTGGACTCAGACTCAGGAACCGCCCCAGAGAGCCACAAAGGGGAGGACCACAACAGCAACAGGGGCATAACCTTGATTTCATCCGAAAAGTTGGGAAACTCACCATCCCTTCTTTCTACGGATCATCCAAATACACCACTAGAGCTTCGGTACATAAGTTAGACACGTATTACAAGCTCAACCAGATGACCAAGACAGAGGCCATTAGTTTCGTGACCTTACACTTGGAGGGTGAGGCACACGAGTGGTGGTATCATGGACTGGTGACATTGGGTCACAGTCGCATCACCTCCTATAGGGAGTTTACATATAGGCTCATGGATAGGTTTAATAGGAAGGATCCTGAGATACACTTCATGGATCCAGCCTAGTTGAGACAAACTGGCACAACAGAGGTGTTCATCATAGAGTTTCAGTGGGTAGCCGTGGAAGTGATAGATATATCAGAACCCAGGTTGATCATGCTATTCACAGAAGAACTCACAGAGCCTTTGAGAGGATGGGTGAAGGCATATAGGCCTCCCACTTTGCAGGATTCCATCCTTCACACTCGAGATCTGGCAGGCTCAGTGCCAAATACTAAAACTTTCTCCAAACCATTTGTGCCCCAGAGGGATCAAGAAAGGAATCCATTCTAGAGAGAATGGAAGGGAAAGGAGAAGTTGGATGATGAGACTAGGCGAGAGCTTATGAGGAAAAAGCTTTGCTTCAGCTACAGAGATCCTTGGGTCTCAGGCCACAGGTGAATGGGCAAGGGATATATTCATTATATGGAGGTAGCAACAAACAATGTGGACAGTGAGGAGGAGGAGCAGGACAATAGATCCACTAGTTTAGAAGAGGAGTCAGCACCAGCAGAGGAGCAACTTCTCCGTAGACCACCGACACCAGCAGGATCCCATCCTCCAGTAGTCCCACAACCGCCAGAGCAGGCTAACAGGAGGAAACCAACAAAGGGAGGAGTCATAGCGACCCTTTCTGGTGTTCCAGGTATGATACCCTCCGTATCAAAGGGATTATTCAGGGGCAATGGGAAATCACCCTGATATATGGTGGGGCCACCCACAACTTCATCAAAGCTTCGCTAGTATCGAGATGGGCACTTCAGACGAAGGAGTTTGAGGGGTTTGATGTTGCGGTAGCAGATGGCCACACAGTGGAGTGTCTAGACAGAATTCCAAACTTAGAGATGAAGTTAATCAACTACACAATGAGAGACACATTTTATGTGGTTGACCTATCAGACACAGATGTGGTGTTAGGAGTTCAGTGGATGATTACGTTGGGAAAAATCACTACCAACTACCAAACCTTGGAAATGGGATTCAGAGATCAGGATGGGAAGAAGGTTGTTCTAAGAGGTATGTCGATAGGATCACCTAGGAAAATTTCAACCAAGAGGATGGAGAGGATATTCAGACATGGGGAGGTATCATATGCCACATAATGCTTGATCACTACTCAGAAGGATTCAAAAGATCGACAACAATACCACACAGAGATCAAGAATTTATTGGGATGACATCAGCAGGTCTTTGAGGCAATCCCACTAGGGAGACCACCTAACAGGGGGTTTGAGAACACCATTGAGTTAGAGGAGGGGGCCAAACCTATGATCACCCCCCCCCTATCGTCATCCTAGGAGGTTCAAGGATGAGATAGAGAAGGCAATCAAGGAATTGTTGGCGATGGGACACATCATACCAAGCAGTAGCCCATTTTCTTCTTCAGTTGTCTTAGTTCTAAAGAAGGATGGAACCATGAGGATGTGCATTGATTACCAAGACTTGAACAAGAAAACCATCAAAAACCGGTACCATATCCCATGCATTAACGAGTTGATGAATGAACTGCATGGGGCAGTTTTCTTCTCAAAAATTGATCTACACTGTGCATATCACCAGATCAGCATCCAAGAGCAGGACATAGAAAAGATGGCATTTCGATGTCATTTTGGACACTTCGAGTTCTTGGTTATGCCATTTGGGCTAACCAATGCACCCGCTACATTCCAGTCTTGCATGAACCATATATTGAGGGATCAGTTAAGGAAATCAGTCTTGGTTTTCTTCGACGACATATTGATCTATAGCCGGTCATGGCAAGAGCATATGAGGCACCTGGATGAGGTATTGAGCACCCTGGAAGCACAGTCATTATATGCCAAAGAGTCCAAGTGCGAGTTTGGTATGACAGAGCTGCTTTACTTAGGCCACATCATTAGTTCACAGGGGGTACAGGTGCACCAAGAGAAGATCAAGGCCATTTTGGATTGGCCAACGCCCAAGAACGTGACAGAATTGAGGAACTTCTTCGAGCTGTGCAGCTATTACAGGCGGTTCATTCGGGTTTTTTCTCATCTTGGAGAACCACTGATAGATCTTACCAAGCATGGGGCCTTCATATGGACTGAGAAATCACAGGAAGCCTTTGATCACATGAAGGAAGTCATGGGCACTTGTCCGGTGTTGGCACTACCAGACTTCACCCTGCCATTTGTACTAGAGTGTGACGCATCTGGCGAAGGGATCGGTGCAGTTTTGATGTAGGGAGGACACCTCATTGTATTCGAGAGCCAGAAGCTTAGTCAACCTGAGAGGTTGTACTCCATTTATGACAAGGAAATGTTGGCAATCATGCATGCCTTGACCAAGTTTAGACAATATTTGGTGGGCATCAAATTCATGGTCAAGACCGATCACAACAGTTTGAAGTATTTCCTTGAGCAGAAGGACCTCAGTGAGCGCCAAAATAAATGGGTGACGAAGGTACATGCATTTGAATTTGACATAGAATATGTCAAGGGGAATAATAACATTGTGTCCGATGCACTATCGAGGAGACCTGCAGCATGTTCTTTGATGGAGATTTCAGTAGATTGGAAATCCCACTTATTAGTAGAATATTCCAAGAACAAGTTCGCTTGTGAGGTGATGGATGGGAAGATATAGGACGACCGGTACAGGGTCATTGACGATGTCATATTTTACAAGGATAGAGTTTACTTGGTGCCAGATTCAGGGCTTAAGAAGAAAATTCTCACCACAGTTCATGATTCACCTCTAGCAGGCCTTCAGGGGTTTTTCAAAACCTACAGACAGATCAGAGAGAGGTTCTCATGGAAGGGCCTCAAACAAGACATTATGAGACATGTCAGTGAGTGTGTGACTTTCCAACAAAACAAGTCAGAGCATGCTCTTTCAGTAGGGCTACTTCAGCCACTCCCCATTCCAGAGAAGAAATGGGAGAGTATATCTATGGACTTCATCACCGGTCTACCCAAGGTCCAGGGTAAGGACTATATCTATGTAGTGGTCGACAGATTGACCAATTTTGCTCACTTCTATGCCATACCGACAGAGTACAGCGCAGTTTAGGTAGCCAAGATTTTCTTCAGGGAGGTCGTTAGACTTCATGGGTTGCCGAAGAACATCGTCAGTGACATGGAAAGTCAATTCATAGGGACATTTTGGAGAGAGTTGTTTCGGTTGGTGGGGACAGAGTTGACACCTAGGACCAGCTATCACCCTCAAACAGATGGGTAGACTGAGATTGTCAACAAGTGGGTTGAAGGGTATTTGAGGAACTATGTAGGAGGACATCAAAGAACGTGGGTAAAGTAGTTACATTTAGGGGAACATTGCTACAACACCACCTTCCACATGTCCATTGGTATGACACCCTTCTGAGCATTGTACGGATATGATGCTCCCACTTTGGTAGACTTGGTCTTCAGGGAGAGCAGAGCTCCCAAGGCCAAGGATTGGATCATAGAGAGTCAGGAGATTCTCAAATTGTTGAAAGAGAACCTGCAAATGGTGCAAAACCGACAGAAGATAAGCACGGACAGGCACAAGATATAACGCAGCTTTGAGGTTGGAGATTTGGTTTTCTTGAGACTCCAACCCTACAGGAAATCATCTCTGAAGAAGAATGGAGTCGAGAAGCTCAAGCCCAGATTTTATGGTCCTTACAGGATCATGTGCCGAGTAGGAAAGGTTGCTTACAAGATAGAGCTTCCAGAGGGTAGCAAGATTCATAACATGGTCCATGTGTTGTGCCTCAAAAAGGCAGTGGGACAATTCATTAACACATCAGAGGAGCTTCCCCCGTTGGATGAGGAGGGACAGTTGGAGTTAGTTCCAGAGGAGGTTTTGGAGTTCCGAGAGCAGAAACTGAGCAAGATCATCAAAGAGTGTTTGATCATATGGAGAGGGCTTCTAGTAGAGGACGCTACTTGGGAGAGAGAGAAGGTGTTGCATCACCCTAGACTGGTATTGCTTGAGGACAAGCAATTTCAGGAAGGGAGGACTGTAATGTCCTTTTCCAAATAGAAGCTCTAGAAAAGGAGGCTTAATGGTCTAAACCAGCCCGTTAGACTATAGCCAGGGCCAAAGAGGGGTAAACAGGGTTACTAGAGGTCACTCTAGTCACAGGTGTTATATTCAGAAAGTGACATTGAGCTAACAAGGGTTAACAATGCTTTTAAGTCATTATCAGCTAAAAATAGAAGTCAATAGTGAATTAGGGTTTCAACAGTGATTTAGGGTTTTAGCATGATTTAGGGTTTTGGAAAGATATAAAGGAAGGGTCAGTGACCTAATTCATCATTATGCAGATTATGACTTGTCATTGAGGAGAAGAGGTGCATCTTAGGAGAGATAGTTCAGTTTATTCCAGGAGGAAGACACCAGTTGGTTGATTTCGATGTTGAAAGACACACCCTAGTCACCAGGAAGATCATCCAAGTCTTCCATCATTCTTCATTGATTCCGCAGTGCCCCCATATTCTGGGTATTATCTTTTAGTTTCTTATTTGTATTCCGGCTAAGATCCTTTTGTCTTTTGATCTAGCTGAATGTTGTTATTTTATTCAGGCGCAGTTGCTTATTTATATTCTGACTAAGATCCTTTGTATGTTGATCTAGTTGAGTATTGTCAGTTATTCAGCTGCATTCAGCCATTTTGTAATCCACAGAGATATCATAATACAAAGTTTGCAGTCCTTTATCGCGTTTATTATTTGTATGATCATTTATATGCTATAAATCTTTGATCCTACACACACATTAGCAGTGTTTCCTAGACTAGCCCAGTCAGGAACATTACAGTCTTTGGTAACCCACTGCCCATGATTTCATATAGCATCACCGCCAACTTGAGTAGTGTAGCTCACTGGTATGTAGAAGTAGAATGTTCATACATCAGGGTTTTCGGTGCCTATGTTCCCCCATATTCTCTACCACTATTTGTGCCGGATAAGCTAGTATGCCGCAAAATCGCTAGGAAAACCGTGGTCAGTGACATAAGCAAAGAAATTAAAGGTTTTTCGAAGAAGGTATGGCCGCCCTTCCCCATTCATTTTAATACATATTCTTTATTAGATTTCGGACATGCCAAAGCCGAGGCTATGGCCTTGGAGGAATTTAAATTGGTCAACATCGAGTTCAAGAAACATGACCCACATAAGGTCATGAGTAATCACATGGCGAGTTGTGGCCTGAAAAGATATGAACATGACCACTCACCTCATGACGACATCTTCCGAGGTGCGAGATCCTATGCTGAGGTCCTAAGCTAGATTCAAGCTCTATTGTTAGGAGATAAGGCCGGTCTTTTTAGGTTTCAGGAACATCAGCAGAGTTGTCTTCCCCCAGTTTTACAAGGTAAGAACCCACAGACCATAGATATACAACAAACAGAAGCCAAGGACTCAAAGGATTCAGGTCTTGATCGGGAGGGAAATCAGGAAAAGATAGAAGAAACTGAGAACCTGGAACAAGAAGCCGAGATCCCCAACCCAGAGGAAGGAAGCCCAGAAGCGGTTGCACCGGGTGAGTCAATCCAGAGCCAAGTAGAAGTACTCCCACAAGGGGTAAGTGTCACGCCATCGCCCACATCGAGCAAGCCAGACATCATTGTTATCCCACATAAACCATCCAAGGAAATTGGCAGTCCCATTGCTTCTATCACTCCCCTACAGTTCACAAAGGGGACCCCCTACATGGGGTGGATTTTCGGCGAGGAACTGACGCCCATTACTATAGAAGAGTTGCCTCTGAATGATTTTTTCTTCGATAAGAAGAGAAAGTTTGTCATGAAGCAACAACTTTACTGAGAAGCGGGCACAGTAGCCAAAAAATTTAAAATCCTATCCGATGGGAAGGCCATTAAAAAGGAGGAATTCGCCAGTCAGGTAGCAGGGACATTGGGGGCTTTTTCTACAACCAACCAATATTCCGTCGGATCTTTAAAGGAGCAATTAAAGAAGAAGAACCGCTTGATCAATAAATTGGAGGCTAAGCTGGTTACAACAGAGGAAAATTCTAGAGATCAAGTGAACACAGGTCTGGAACAAGCCAAAGCATCCGATCAAAAGGAGATCGAGTAGCTCAGATCCGATCTCGAGCAAACACATCACTTGGCCTAGACTAGCTAAGCACAGGTAAGCCATCAAGAAGAAATGATTAGGTAGTCATAGGTAAAGTTGAATTCTACCAAGAGCTAGGTTATAGATATCAGGATATTCAAATCCCAAGCCTTTGAAATCTAAAAAAGAGTGTCAGTAGCTCAACAAGATTTACTTGCTAAAGTGGAGGCCATCCAAAACCATTGCCAGACCATTGACCAAGCACTGGAAGACATTTCTTTGAGAGAAAGAGAAGCTAGAGTGACTCAGGTTGCTTTCCAAGAGGCTGTTATAGCCACGACGAAAAAAGAAATGGTCAGTAGTTCCAGGATTTCCATCCTGGAGCAAACCAGAGGAAATATCTTGCTGAAGGCGTGGGAGCGTAATATATCAGAAAGCAGAGAACGACCGAAAGAAATGAGAAATTCTTGTGAAGAAAATTTCGGCTTGATAAATGAAATTTTGTCAGATCTCGACAGGGAAAGCAGTGCTGGAACAGTGGGCCATATTGATATAGCCAAGCACGTGCTCAATATCAAGGAGAACGAGGAAAAAGAGTAGGCTGAAATATCACAGATAAGCCAGATTGATATAGTCCAAGTGGATAAATGGTTAATAAAACCTAGTGTACAGTTATGTTCTATCATCACTGAAGATCGACAAGTAGGGGGAAGGCTGCCACAGTTAGCAAAGGATTGTTACACTTTTGAGGCAAACAACCAAGCAGATCCTTCCAGGTTGATAGCCCAGTTGGTGGAGAGGTGCGTCACTTGCACCAAGCAGTTGAAGGGGCAAGTTTCTGGTGCCAAATAATGACAAGTGTCTGTTTGTTCTATTTTTAGAACCCGAAGAGTAAAGAAAAGAAGGTTCTCTACTCACATGAAGGAGGACAAAGACAAAGAAGCGAAATGCTTAAATTTCCCATTTTGTAACTGAAAACTTCTGGAACGATTGAGATCTGAATGTTTAGAAGTTTGTATAAATATGCATTTTGAAGTGAGAACTAGGGTTGGACCTTTCTTGGCCAATTGTAATAGAGACTTTCTTTCTTTTGAAAATTAATACAAAGCAATCCAAAGATTCTTGATTCCGTGAAGACTGAGTTATGAGTTTTGTTTTCTCTGTTATCTTACATTAAATTTCATTTCACATATATTTCTGATGAATGCTTAGCTACAATTTAGTGCAACTTCTACTGTGGTGACGAATTTTTTAGTCATCTAATCACTTGTAGTTTTTCCTCTGTATCGGCTATCAGCAGGTACAGGACCTGTGAACTTTTTAGATCTCTATATTTTATGCTTCATCAGATTACTTCTTACCTTTTTCTTCTTCTGTTTACAGGGCGAGATTCTCCCTTGATAGGAGCCTCGCATTGTTTTCTCACATTTCATACATGATTCTTTAAAAATTTAACTTAGTTATGGGAGAAGGCCTTTGGTTTGTGTTCTACCTTTAACATCAGATTTCGAAAGTTCTCTTTTATACGGTCAAAAAATTGAAGTAGCATTTTAAACCTCGAACCTTCTTTTCATTTTTTGTTTCTCCATGACTGTGCCCTTTGCAAGATAGCTCAACATTGAACCCGACCTATTGGATCAAACCAGCATCACTTTGAACCTTTTTGACACCATACTTAAAACCGCCATCACCCGGGTCGAACGCGAACGTTCATGGGCCTCAATTGAACGGGATATAAGTATCGAGGAATGTTTGGAAGTGAGACAGAGACAACTTAGAAATCAGCCTTAGCTTCCTTTTCCCGAAGGTTGATTTTTCCCTTTTTTATCTTTTACTCACTTTCGGATGCCTAGACCCTGTACTTTCTAGCCTTAAGTACAGAGTCTGGAACAACAATCCATATGAGATGTTGCGGTTGTTTTATAATGGAGGTTTGATTATAATGCTACTATGAATGTTTTTCAGTATTTTAAACTTTAAGACCAATAGGTTCTTGTGACTGATTTTTTCTTCTCCTAGTTGCTTGAAGGTGTGATGCTTACAGTATAACTATCCACTTTCCTCACTAATTATTCCTTATATTCACCTTTATCCATAAAAAACTGACTAAAGTTAATCAGAACCTCATTTGCTTATGCATGCTAGCCCATATTTGTGTGTTAAAACATTCTTATGTTGAGTTTTTTCCATTTGACCTTTCATTATTAATTTTCATTCACAAACCTTTTGATGGGTACTGGGCTTATCCTCTTACAATCAGAGGGTGACTCTTAGTTCTAACATTCTTTGCATCATTTTCAGGAACAAATTGAAAACATTTCCCTGGGATTGAACGACAAATAAATACTGATTCTGAAGGTGCATTAAAATTCAATACATTGAAGATTGCAGCTTGCACTTGGCGACTCCACTGTTTCAGTTGTGGCTCCCAAAGGTAAACAGACAACATATACTTCACATCTACCTCTGGAAACACCTAAAGCTGATCCAGAGAGGATTATCAAGAAAGGAAAGACTTCTCAATAAGGATTTGTAGTTGTTGTACCAGGTGAATTAGAAATCAGTACATTGAATATTGCAGCTTGCACTTGGCGACTCCACTATTTTAGTTGTGGTTCCCAAAGGTAGACAAACGAGGTATACTCCACATCTACATCTGGAAACACCTGAAGATGACCCAGAGAGGATTATCAAGAAAGGAAAGACTTCTCAAGAAGGATTTCCAGCTGTTGTACCAGGTACTTCTAGTCATTTACATGATTTTTCTTTTAAGACTCCAATAGCTATATCCAATTCTCCTCTTTCACCTTCTGCAGGAGTTTCTAGAATCTTGGATTTTGAAAATTTTCTTGTCTAATACTCTTGTTTTGTCCCCAAATCAAAATAAGAATGTTTTGAAACCATTTCCTCTCTTGGCATTGTAAACTGGTTTAGACTAGAGTGCTTAGAAGATTTTCCTTCTTTAGGCATTCCTACTCCTCCTCCTACCAAAGTTGTTGTGATTAAAGATGAGGAAGCCTCTTTTCCCTTGGACCATATACCATCTTCCTCAAAGACTCAACCTATTCCTATGAAATCTAAAACCTCTCCATACAAGCTTCCTCTTTCTCAAAAATTTCAAGTTGTAGCTGTACCTGTCAACACTTTGTATTCCCCTTGCTCTCCTACAGTTCACAACCCAATGGAAGGTGCTAACCTTCATAGAAATAGGATGGATGCCATAGTGGTTGCTAGGTATTCCCCTCTTATTTTACCTCATCCTATGAATTCTCTCCCAGATGGAGACTACCTTAAGTACATGATCAAGTTCACAGGGGAGGATGACATAACCGTTGAAGAACATCTTGCAGCATTTTATAGTTATGCAACCAACCTTAACATTGAAAATGAAGATGTATGGATGAGAGTATTTGTGCAAAGCCTTGATGGTGAGGCTAGAAAATGGTTTAGGGATTTAACTCCTGGATCTTTGGCTGGGATTTAAGCTTTGGATGATGCTTTCTTGAGGCATTGGGGGTATAAAAAGGATTTCCTTTCTTATATTACATAATTTAGGTCACTTAAGAGGAAGGAGGGCGAATCTGTTTCAGACTTCTCAAAAAGATTTAATAAAATGTACAACAATATTCCTACTAAAATAAATTTGACAAAGACCTCTGCCAAAATTACCTATGTCAGTTCTTTTGACCTTTAGTTTTGCCTCCTATTGATAGAAAGAAGATCTACCTCTCCAGCCTATATGTAGGATGCAACTTTGGAAGTAGAATCTAACATAATGGTAGCTGAAAAGCTTAGGGGAAAATCTGGTAGAGATAGAAGGAAAGGTAGGGTTGAAGCTTCAACCTCTGAATCCCCTATTGTCCACCCTCAAGTTGATGAACTTACAACATTGGTAAAATCGCTTTCTGCTGGAATGGAGAAGTTGAAACTTGAAGGAAAAAAAAGCTATAGGAGCACATAGAATGTTGATAATAGAGGTAATTTCAGAAGACCAAATAATTCCCCTCAGTTCCTCCTAAGAGAACAAAGGAATAGGGATAGGTATGATCAAAAGGTCCAAGACCCTCTCCAAAATAACCTTATTGATGAAGAAGAAGCAGAGGATGAATAAATTGATCCTGGAATCCATTATGTTGGAGATACCTCGTCATGTCCTCATTTGACCCAATATGCATATTAAGAGTCTCTCATGGATGACCAACTAAATGAATTGAGTAAAGGGGAGAAAACCAATGACAATCCAAATAAATACAACCTAGGGTCAAAAAAGAAGGAAGGAAATGTTGACACTTCCAATTAGCCCACTAAAGAAGAAAATTTTGCTAAGTTTGTGGTAGCTAGCAGCAAAGAAAAGGATGTAAAAAACCCCCAGGCATTGGCTAAGAGCCATACCCCAGAAGTTAAGGATATTCTGAAATCTCCATCATCTTTTAGCTTTTAGAGTGAGATTCAAAATATTCAAATCCCTGTACCTTTTTTGGAGACAATTAAGAATGAGGAATTGAAAATATATCTTTCTAAAATGTTGTAGCCCGAGCCTTCCTCTAATTCCACAAATTCATTCAACCTTCAGGATGAAAAACTAGCTATCATCCTAGGAACTTTGGTAGAAGATAGGGATGACTCTTCCCCTCCTTTCTACATATCATTAAACATTCATGATAAAGTGTTTCACAACTTCTTGATGGACTCAAGGGCATCTCATAACATCATGCATAAAACTGTCATGGATGATCTTGGGTTAGAAATTACAAAAACCTACCATGACCTATACTCATTTGATTCCAGGAAGGTGAAGTGTCTTGGGGTTATAAAAGACCTATCTTTTACCATGTTCCAACTGCCAATGAAAAATTTGGTCATGGATATTGTGGTGGTTGATGTCCCCCCTAAATTTGGGATGCTCTTGTCAAGATCTTGGATCAAAAGACTAGGGGGAAATTTGCAGATGGACCTTTCATATGCCACTATTCCTGTGTTTGGGGGAGAACATAGAAGGATTTATAGGGAGGAACAATTATCCTACATCATCAGTGATGAAGAAAATCCTACCAACCACCCTATTTTTGCAGTTGATATAGATTTAGGATCCAATGTATTACAACTCATTGATGCACCTCAACCACCTATTGAAATCAAAAAGCCGCCCCTTACCTCTTGTGAATATCCTCCTCCTAATGCCTCTGTCTTGAATATTTTTTTTTATGGAGCCTCTTCTAGGGAGGGTGTTGGTGCTAGGGTAGTATTTATTTCTCCTACCCAAGAGATCAAATATTTTCCTTACAAGCTTGAATTTGAAACTACAAACAATGTGGTAGAATATGAGGCTCTTGTTTTGGGTTTGAGGGTTGTTAAAGACATGAGGCTTGAAGAGCTAGAAGTGTTGGGAGATGTTGAATTAATTGTTCATCGAGTTAAAAATCTGTATCAAGCTAAACACCCCAGGTTAAGGACTTACAAAAATGAAGTTTGGGATCTTATTGATAGTTTCTTCTTAGATTTTAATATCTCATTTGTCCCAAGAGAGGAGAACAATATGGAAGATTACTTGGTTGTTTCAACAAGTAATTTCAGAATTCCTTTGTCCCCTAAACTCAAATACGATGTGGAAGTGAATTATAGACCCTCTATACCTGAGAATGTCAAACGTTGGAAGGTTTTTGAGGATGATTTTGAGATAAAAAGATTTCTTGAGACTGTGGATGAGTTTTCTTCCATACATATTGATCAAGATCATGATACTAAAAAAATCCCTCATGTCGACATTTTTCTGAATAAAATTGTTGACCATCATATTGTTCAGTTGCCCAGTAACCATATTCCAAAAGGACTAGTCCCCTTGGAGAGATTGTTTGATAGAAATGATGTTTTTGTAAAGGTTAAAGGTTCAACTGAAAATGTTGAGGTGACTGAATGCAATTTAGGTACATAAGAGGATCCAAAGTATGTTAAGTTGTCTAGCAACTTGTCAAAGGAACAAAGGGTTGAGTATGTTAAGCTTTTAAAGGAGTTTGTTGATGTGTTTGCCTGGAAATATGAATATTTGAAAACATATGACACAAACATAATTGAACATAATATCCATTTGAAAGAAGATACCAAGCCTTTTAGGCAGAAATTCAGACAGATAAATCCTATGTTGTTTCCTATTATGGAAAAATAAGTGAATAAGTTGTTGGATGCGAAGATCACCGTTCCTTTGAGATACTCTGAGTGGGTGGCTAACTTGGTCCCTATGAGGAAGAAAAATGGGGAAATTATACTATGTGCTGATTTCATAAATTTGAATAGAAGATCCAAGAAATATAATTACCCCTTTCCAAAGATGGAGCACATTTTGCAAAGAGTCTCTGGTTCATCTAAGATGTCTATGATTGATGGCTTTTCTGACTAAAATCATATCTATGCCTTGCCTAAAGATAGAGACAAGAAAACCTTTACTACTCCTTGGGGCACATTCATGTATACTAAAATTCATTTTGGATTGATGAACGCAAGAGTGAACTTTCAGAGAGCAATGGACATTTCCTTCATTGGGGAGAAGGAAAATTTTGTAGTCATTTATCTAGATGACATTACAGTGTTCTCAAAATCTGATCAAGAGCATTATCATCATTTGAAAAAGGTCTTCCTGAAGTGCATAAAGTTTGGTCTTTCTCTCAATTCTAAGAAGTTTATGTTTGCTATGAAGGAAGGTAAGTTATTGGGGCACATTGTATCAGTAGAAGGGGTAAGGATTGATCCAAGCAGGGTAGAGGCCATCCAGACCTTATCGTTTCCTAGATCCAAGAAATAAGTTCAGTCTTTCTTGGGGAAAATCAATTTTCTAAGAAGATTCATCTCTAACTTTGTTGAATTAGTGAAGTACATTACAGCCATGATTAGGAAAGGGAATGAGGTGAAATGGACTAATAAGGCTCGAGAGTCTTCTGATCAGATAAAAAATGACTTGACTAAAGCACCTGTGCTCATTAGCCCTAACTATTCCAAAGATTTTCTAATATTTTCCTTTGTCTCATTTGACACATTGGTTGCCATTTTGCTGCAGAAAAATGCAGAGGGGTCAAAGTAGTCTATTTCCTTTTTTAGCAGAGCATTGAGGGATGCAGAAATGAGTTATGATATCATGGAAAAATAGGATTATGCTTTGGTCAAATCCCTCAAGGCTTTCATAGTTTATGTTCTGCATTCAAAGATTATTGCATCTGTCCCTTCAGCCTTAGTGAAAGAGGTACTTATCTGGCCTGACATAGATGGGAAGAGGAGAAAATGGATTGCTAAAATTATGGATTTTGACCTTGAAATGAAACCCACTAAACTAGTGAAAGGCCAAGGTTTAGCAAGGTTGTTGGATGAATCAAATTGCAAAGCTTTAGGGGTTAATTTCATGAATATAAACTCAAAAAATAAGCAAGCTAAGTTTGTTGGTAAAATCTCTCATGCCAGCCCAAATTTGTCATAATGCACTTGGTATAAAGACATCATATATTTTTTGCAAAAGTTGCAGCCTTTTGATGGTTTGGAAAAGAATAAGGTGAGATATTTGAAGCTTAAAGAAATAAGATATTTTCTAGTCGATCGTGTCTTATATTGGAAATATCCTCTAGGAGTTTTATTGAGATGTCTAGATACACAAGAGGCCTGAAAGGCCATGACTGATTTTCATGATAGCGTATGTGGGGGGCATCACTTCTGGAGAAACACAACCTATAAGATCCTCAGAGTTGGGTATTTCTAGCCTAGCCTTTTTTCTGATGTTTTTGCAAAGATTAGAGCTTGTGTCAAATGCCAAAAGTTTTCTAGAAAGAAACAACTCAAATATTTGCCTTTGAAGCCCGTGATAGTTTCTCGACCATTTCAGAAGTGGGGTCTTGACTTCATTGGGGAAATCCACCCAGCTTCAAGTGGTTAGCATAGGTCAATTTTGACTGCCACTAATTATTTCACCAAGTGGATAGAAGATATTCCTACAAGAAATTCCTCCCACAAGGTAATCATTAGTTTTCTTGAGGATATCATGTCAAGATTTGGTTGTCCAAGCAAGAGTGTTACTGACAATGTTGCCTCCTTCAAAGATGAACCATTGATCAAGTTATGTGAACAATATGGGATAACATTATTCCATTATACTCCTTACTACCCCCAAGGAAATGGTTTGGCAGAGTCCTCTAACAAGAGCCTCATAAACATCATCAAGAAATTGTTAGAAGACAATAAGAAAGCATGGGACTCAAAGATGAAATTCGTCTTATGGGCTGATAGAGTTACAACAAAGAGTTCACTGGGTCTTTACCCTTTTTAGCTTGCATATGGAGTGAAGGTTATCTTTCCTACTTAGCTTCCATTGCCTATGGAAAAATTCCTCCAGGACTACCAAGGGGGACCCGATGATATGGTCAGGAGGATACAACAACTGGTAGAAGTGCAACAAACTAGGGAGAAACTACTTGATAGAGCAAAGGACCATCAACAGAATCTCAAGCAAGCCTTTGACAATAAGGTAAGCAAAGAAGATTTCCAGCTGGGAGATCTAGTGCTCAAGTGGGATGCACCCAAGCAAGACAAAGTAAAATATGGTAAATTCAAAGCCTTGTAGATTGGTCATTTCGATATTTTTGAGGTATTTTCAAATAACACTTATAAATTCTAGAACTTGGAGGATTCCAAATTTTTTGGTGGCCCTGTCAATGGGTGCTTTCTAAAAAAAAAGAAAAATTCTTAAGCCATGATTGACTTTCCATTCATTGTAAATATCACTTTTTCTTTTATTTTTGTTCGAATAAGTGACCCCATAGCCCTAGTGTAAGACACTGAAGCTTATTGTTCTTGGAAGCTCATAGGGAGCATGCCATCCCCTGTGGAGCCAATGTTATCACATGAAGTTGTCAAGGAATGCATGTAGTTGTTGTCAAGACCTAAGTCTGCACCCCACCCCATCTCTCTCTTTTATGCATACCTTCCTAGAAATTTCCCTCTTCTGGTTGATAAGGTCGGTTTCCCTTTTGTTCAAAGACTGGATAATCCTTAGTGTCTTGTTTGACTGATTCTTTGCACAAGGTTTTTCTATTTTTCTTGAAGGATAAACACATATCATGATTTGGTTCGAATTACTGGTCATATTGTTTTCCATTGATTGAGCTCACAACAAGTCATCCAAGTCCTTTATTTGCAAAGGGAACAACCATGAGTGCAAAATGCAACATTCAAAACAATCCATTTTGAGCTTAAAATACAAGAAAAAAGATAGGTTCAACTTTCAACGGTGGAGATCCCGTGCACAGTTCAGATTAAAGGCTCTCGTACATTTGGATTTTCAAAGTTGTGTTAGGCTTAACGACTAGACAGAAGCCCTGAAGTGCCAAAGTGTTGAAGAACGTGGAACTTATCCACTATGACATCATATGACATTAGGCAAGCTCGTCACTTCCCAACATTTCCACTCCGAGAGTTTTCTATTCAAAGCAAGCACAGTTCTTCGAAACCCAGAGCTCCAAACTCCAAAAATATTTAGATAAAAGAGGCTTAATCTAGGTTTAATTAATGATAAGCACACACTAATCACTTCGTGATTTTGGCCCTTCGGGAGTTATAGAAACTCTACATGCAAAAATTCCCGAACCTGAAGTGTCGAAGACTCTTGGAGTTCATCAGTTCAGACACGTGATACCCATCCGTCGAAGATGAACGATATACATCTACCGTTGACACGTGGCACTCAGTTTATGCACCTTTGGGCATGTCATCCGCTCATTCTCGAGTGACAGGTAGCACTCTCCTTTTGTGACACATCAATAGTTGTGATGTCATATGGCATCGGGCCACCACTTCAGATTCGGGAGATCATCCTCCAGGAGATGTCCCTGCTCAGCAATACAAAGCTCTCAAATCCTGAAGTGTCGAAGTGTCGAAGACACTTAGCATTCATCCGTAGATACAAGATGCTTCCATCTGGCCCTGATATGTGGCACTCATTCCAGGTCATTTGGTTGCATCATTCGTCCATTTCCACATGACACATGTCACCCTTCTTTCCATGACAAGTCAACACAGTGGAATCCGACCACCACATTAGACTTGGGAGATCGTCCTTCGGGAGGTATCCCTGCTCATAATTCAAAGCTCCCAAGTGCCAAAATTGGCTCTATCTCTAAACATGGTTAAAATGATTCTGGAGTTGGCATGCAAATAAATTTTAGTAGGCGTGCTAAAAAAGGCAAGGTTTCGTAGATCACGGATTACGACAATATTGATGGCCACACTTCATTGTGGGGATATAAAGTGATCGAATGCTTAAATACTAGAGCGGTCCCTTAATCAAAACCATGGTATAGCTAAAGAGGTACATGGAAGTTGGTGGTGGATTGTGGGGGTCGGAGCGGTGTGGATCCAAACCACCCATAGTAGCTTCCGCAATCGCGTGCTTATATAGGGTCCAATCCAAGATCAATGTTTGGCAACATAAACTAGGTGAACGTCACAAGGAGAAGAAGAACGTTAGCAGACTGCGACCAATATGTCACTAGAGGAAAGGGAACAATTGAATCCCTCCTTAAATGGAAACATGGAGGGTCTAGCTGAGGAGACATAAATTTGTCAGTCTAAATCAATTAATGGAAGAAGGACTGGTGGTTGAATAATCGACTACCCCCTTAAATAGAAGCATGGAGGGTCTGGTGAAGGAGACATAAAGTTGTCATCCCGAAGTACCACGAAGGGAAGTTTTTCATGCAGGCCTAGATTGACCCAAGTTTCCTTCTGATAGAAGGAACAAGACAGACAAAAGAAGACACCGGCTACTGTCTGGATTATAAATACATCAGATGAATGATTTGAGAGGGTTGGATGGTTGAGCAAAGATCCCTTGGGTAATATTTTGACTAAGCAAAGTTGTTCTTTGGTTATGTATGGGACTTGAGACATTCTCGATAATAGAAGCCAATTTACTTTCATCATATTGTTTCCTCTTACTTTGAAATTCTCATTATTGGATGATCCATATGAGATGTTGTGGTTGTTTTATAATGGAGGTTTGATTATAATGCTACTATGAATGTTTTAAACTTTTAAACTTTAAGATCAAGAGGTTCTTGTGACTGATTTTTTCTTCTCTTGGTTGCTTGAAGGCCTGATGCTTATAGCAGAACTATCCATTTTTCTCCCTAAGTCTTCCTTCTATTCACCTTTATCCTCAAACCATTGACTGGAGTTAATCAGAACCTCATTTGCTTATGCATGCTAGCCCAAATTTGTGTGTTAAACCATTCTTATGTTGAGTTTTGTCCATTTGACCTTTCATTATTAATTTTCATTCACAAACCTTTTGATGGGCACTGGGCTTATCCTCTTGCAATCTGAGGGTGACTCTTAGTGCTAACATAAATCGTTCACTAATATCAGGCAAATCATTTAAAGAAAATATGCAATAGAGATGAATAAATATTGTAGAAAATTATTCTATTGATTCATTTGATTTCATTATAAGATCATTAACTTCACTACATAATCTATCATAGTCATAGATCTCAAAAGAAAATAAAAACTCCTCTATAAATTGCTCCAAAGAATGAATGGATGTGACCGATGATGTTTCACACAACTTCTTAATACGACCTTCGAAAGTCAGGGTGAAAATACCGCACATAACACCCTTGTGAGTTATATCATGAGAAATACAATTTTGAATAAACTGATCAATATGTTCATAAGAAGTAATTTCACTCTCACCATCGAACTTCATTTTTGACAAGATTTCAACTATCTTCAATGGAGTGTTGCATGATACTCGTCCTGAAATACATCTCCAAATAAGAGTTTGGGAAGGAGCCATTGAAAATAAAATAATTAAAAACGAATGAATCCATAGACCCACTTGTCAGTCTAGCCCTTCTTCTAGCACCAAAAATGTTGATGGCCAAAATTAACCATGATCAACATTCGAGAAATCACTCGGTCAGGGCCCCAATCAAACCCTTTTATGTTTGGCATGGTGATTTCGACTGGTTATAATGGGTCCAGTTACCCATTTAAAAGTTTTTCTCCTGTAAATGGAGACTTAACTTGAAGCTTTACTAAATCCTAATTGCAGAAAATAAAAGAATTAATCTATGTATATTCTAAGCCTAAACTATCATAACCGAGATATCGAAGTAATTCATAATGTTTTAGTTAGGAGCAAGAGGAATAACATAAACTTGAGCATGAGATCAAAGTAAGCTATCAAGCTACAACATTAGTTTTTATAACCTAATAACAATTAAAACAAATACACATCAATCTTAACTCAGTAAATAGTTAATAAGGAAATATTAAATATATATACTCATACTCAAAATGGAGGATTAAAAGATATTGAACATGAAATAATAAAGTTGTCTAACTAAGCAAAAAATTCACAAAGAAAGACAACGATTAAAGAAAAAACATACCAATAATGAATCTAGTAAACACTTATTAGAAACTATAGATACCCATACTCACATCCAAAGGTTGATTAACAAATTCAAACTAATCAAGAAAGACATCTTATCAATGATTTTAAATAAACATGAATTCACATAACTGACAATAGTGTTGAGAATGAAATTTGTCAAATGGAAAGTATTTTATTAAACTCAAACATGATAATAGCATCAAATTATAAATATAAACAAAAGACTTGAGAGTCTTCTATTAGTTTACAAAACTTGACAATAGTACACCAATTCTATAATTGATTTCAAACTCAAAATACAAAAGATTTCAAGAAAGATATTTCTCTCCTTGCCTAAGACGAGTCTTCCGTCATTCTTTCATCCCCCTCCCTACAAAATGTGTATCCATGCTTCTTTTATAGTTGTTTGAATTTGTTTTCCTTCTCATTAAGCTTAAGCTCCAATCTCTTCATCACAACCTACAATCCAAACAAATACATTAAATCAATAAAAACCAAATAAAATCGTGTTAAAATCTAATTATGATGAAACTAAAACAAAAACAAATCAAACGTAAATTTAAAATAAAACTAAAATTAAAATTAAAAACAAAAATAAATCTAAATAAAACCAAAACTATACAACTAACTAAATTAAATCTAAACTAAAATAAGGAAAAACTAAAATGAAAACTATTAATCCAATTAAATTAAATTAACTTAAAATGAGATAAAAAAACTAAATATAAGTTAACTAAAAGTAATTTAAGAAACAACTAGACTAAAACTAATTAAACTAAAGTTGAAACTATTTATCTTTTAAAAGAAATAACTACAAAATTTAAGATTTTGTAACTATTCTTAATAAACTAAATCACAACTAAAATAAAATTAAAGTTTTAAAACTAAAATAAAATTAAAAAATAATAAAACTAAACAACTAAATTAAATCAATCTAAAAACTAAATTAAGACTAAAATTAAAATTAACCAAAACTAAAATAATTAACTATACAGTAATCAAATCAAACTAAAACAAAGATAAAAACCAAAAAACTAAATTAAAATAATAATAAAAATTAGAGAACTAAAATCAAAACTGCCATCTTGTTTTCCTCTTTATCGTCTTAGGATTAATCCTTTATTGAGAAAATAACCTTACGTGGAAAAATAATGATTTCTAAACGCATTTGTATCGTTTGATGTTTACGCAATTCATGTTAAATGTTAAACTTTTGACCAGGAAAATCATGGTCCCGTTAACAACATTTTAATATCTCTTTTAGTGCAAATTTCATGATAGTTGGTAGTAAAAAGATAGGGACTTTTGGTAGTAAAAAGAAGGATAAACTAATATAAAACATCGCACCATTAAGTCATCATACATGAAAGATCATCCAAACACGTTCAAAACCAAAATTACTTTTAAAACAAGAAGAACATTCATACCTTCAAATTAAGAGAATTTTTTTTTCAAAGTACATTAAAAGAAATGTTTTCTGAAATTTAATGAGGAAGTCCCTTTAATTTTATAAAAATTTAAGGGGTTGTTGTTTGCCACAACAACTTCCTAGATAGAGTAAATCCACCACGTTCTTCATTCCCTTCTTGTATATAATCTCATAGTCTTAGCCTAACATTTTAGTGACCCATTTTTGTTTCTACGGAGAGGAAAACCTATATTCCAAGAAATATTTCAAGTTGTGAGGTATTTTTTAATACGGAAATGATGCTACATCAAGGACAGGACATATCAACTGCATAAAAAATAACTAACATTTATTTTTCATAGATGGGTTTCCCCAAATTTCTATCAAATAATTTATCATTGATGAAGGCCAATAAGTGTCCCTCTTTCATTAATAGTGCCCCAATTCCATTGCTAAATGCATCACATTCCAAGACAAAAGTATTAGTGAAGTTGGGCATTGCTAGTGTTGGGGTAGTAAACATAGCATCTTTTAAAGCCTAAAAAGCTCATTGAGCCTCCTCATTCCAACCAAAGGCATTCGTTTTGTGTAGTGTCCCTTAATTCTTAAAATGGAAACACAACCAAGTATACATATAATATAATTATAGAGAGCGAGACGCAAAAGACAAATAAGATGAAATATGTGAAATATACTCTTATATTATGATAATTAGAAAAAAGAAAAGCAATGTTCAATTTCCTCTTAAGGTGAGGTGACCTTTCAATGAGAAAAACTTCAAATACAACAATACTTGACAAAACATTACATAGCCTCCTATCTCTTTAAATATATTCTTAATAGAAAAACCCTAACTACTTGTGGTCCCATCATTAATGAATACCAACTAGCTAGTGGGCCTTATAAATTGGACCCTTTTACATTAAATAACTATCCACTACTATATAATGGGCCTTAATCAAAGAGGATGGCCACATACACAATTAACTAACTCCCAAGTAGACTAAAGTAGGGAGGTTAGGATAGGACCATAGCATGCCCTCTCCCTTAAAAAGTAGTGTTGTCCTCCAGGTTAGACATAAGGAAATTATTATTAAATCATTGTCGGTTCCCATGTGGCATCTTCAAGTTACATATATATTTTGTTAGAAAAATAGGATCGTGGAACAATAAAATACAACAAATGTGGAAATAAAACACAGAAGATACACAATACAATAGAGACAAAAATATACGTGATTCACCCGGTGTGGGCTAGGTCCACGAAAGAAATTGTCAGGTCCTTCCTTTTATTATCCATCGAAATTAAGGGATACAACTTACAACACACCCATTGTAACTTCCTCTTCTTTCTCTCACAATCTCCTCTCTCACAATACAATATTCCCAATGATGCATAGCCACATCACATTTTCCTCATAAAAGAGGGTTTCCTTCTAGGGATAAAAACCCTAACATAACTTCTATCGTCAAATCTGCGATCTTATAATGAACGGTCCAGATTTACTATGAAATTACAATATTCATTTACAAGGTAATTTTTCCTTTGGGGGCTTTGCGCCTGAACCCTAGAACCTCCTAGCCAGGGGGATGAACCACCTAGA
>ML788736.1:43858-71634 GCA_009831015.1 Picea engelmannii
TCTTTTGACTCTAGGAGGGTGCAATGTTTGGGAGTCATTAAGGACCTGGTGGTTTCGTTGTTTCAGCTGCCCATGAAGAGTATGGTCATGGATATTGTGGTAGCTGATGTTCCCCCCAAGTTTGGCATGTTGTTGTCAAGATCCTGGATAAAAAGGCTGGGGGGAACCCTGCAGATGGATCTCACATATGCCACCATTCCAGTCTTTGGAGGGGAACATAGGAGACTGTACAGAGAAGCCCAACTGACCTACATAATCAGTGATGAAACCAACCCTACCAATCATCCCATCTATGCTTTGGACACTGATCTAGGCTCCAGTTTACTACAGCTTACCCACACCCCTGAGGCTCCTTTACATATCAGAAAGCAGCCCATTCTTAATCAGGAGACACCCCCTCCAACCACCTCTGTTTGGAAGATGTTCTTTGATGGAGGTTCCTCCAGTATGGGTGCAGGTGTCGGGGTGGTATTCATATCCCCCTCTCAAGAGACCATATTTCTGTCATACAAGATGTAATTTGAAGTCACCAACAATGTGGCAGAGTATGAAGCTCTGGTTCTGGGACTAAGGGTTGTGCAACATATGGAAATAAGAGAGATGGTTGTGTTTGGAGATGCAGAGTTGATCGTTCAGCATGTCAAAAATGTTTATCAAGCTAAGAATCCTCGGCTCAGGAATTATAGGAATGAGGTATGGGACCTGGTTGATAATTTCTTCCTGGCTTTTAACATTTCCTACATTCCGAGGGAGGAAAATACTTCAGCTGACTTCTTCGCTTTCACAACAAGTGTGCTCAAAGTTCCCACGCTGCCCATTGACGGGTCTGATGTTGAAATAAAGTACAGACCTTCTACACCCGACAATATCAAACACTGGAAGGTGTTTGAAGATGATCAGGAGATCGAGAAATTTCTCCAGTCCATTGGTGACTTTTCCACAATGCACATAGATGAGAATCCTGACAAGGAAGATGACCGTCACCCTGGTGAATTTGTGAATAAAATTTTTGATCACCAGATCATTCAGCTACCGAGCAATCACATTCTGAAAGGACTAATCCCATTAGAAAGATTGCTCGACGGGAATGATGTGGCAGTGAAGGGTAGAGTTTCAGGTGATAATGCTTAAACAACTGAATTCAACATAGGCACACCAGAGGAGCCCAAGTTTGTTAGGTTGTCAAGGAGTTTGACCAAGGAGCAAAGGGCCTAATATACCAAGTTGCTGAGGGATTTTGCTAATGTGTTTGCATGGACCTACGAAGACCTCAAAACGTATGACACATCAGTCATCGAGCACAAAATCCCACTAAAAGAAGAGGCTAAGTCATTCAAGCAGAAGCTGAGACAGATAAACCCCGTGCTACTACCTGTCATGGAGAAGGAGGTAAAGAAGCTGCTGGATGCCCAGATCATTGTCCCCTTGAGATATTCTGAATGGATAGCCAATTTGGTCCTGGTGAGAAAGAAAAGTGGGGAAATCAGACTCTGCGTTGATTTCAGGAACCTGAATAGAAGTTCCAGAAAGGACAATTACCCCCTGCCCAACATGGAACATATATTGCAGAGAGTCACTGGTGCATCCAGAATGTCTATGATTGATGGTTTCTCTGGATATAATCAGATATCAGTCATGCTTGAGGACAGAGAAAAAATAGCCTTCACCACTCCTTGGGGTACATTCATGTATCCCAAAATGCCTTTCGGACTGATGAATGCAGGAGCAACATTTCAGCAGGCCATGGACATAGCTTTCATCGGGGAGAAGGACCAGTTTGTGGTGATATATCTGGATGACATCACAGTTTTCTCTAAGACTGATAAGGAGCACTGCTGCCACTTAAAAAGGGTTTTCCTGAAGTGTCGGAGGTATGGCCTATCCTTAAATCCCAATAAATCATTGTTTGCTATGCAGGAGGGAAAGTTGTTAGGTCACATAGTGTCAGCAGAAGGAGTGAGGATTGACCCAAGTAGGGTGGAAGCAATTCAGGCCCTGTCACTTCCCAGGTCTAAGAAGGAAGTTCAGGCATTTTTGGGGAATATTAACTTTCTGAGGAGATTCGTCTCGAACTTTGCTGAGCTGGTAAAACACATCACATCCATGCTCAGGAAAGGTCATGAAATAAGATGGATTGTTGAACCCAGGGAATCTTTTGTGCAAATAAAGAAAGCATTGACCGAGGCACCTGTGCTAATCAGTCTCGATTATTCCAAAGATTTCCTGATATTTTCTTTCTCTTCTTGTGATACAGTAGCGACAGTTTTGTTGCAGAAAAATGATCAAGGTCAAGAACAGCCTATCGCCTTCTTTAGCAAGGCATTGAGAGATGCTGAACTCAGGTATGAGATCATGGAAAAGCAGGCCTATGCATTGGTGAAATCTCTCAAAGCTTTCAGGATCTATGTTTTTCACTCAAAGATCACTGCATATGTCCCTTCAACCTCTGTGAAGGACATCCTCATACAGCCTGACATAGACGGGAGAAGGGGTAAATGGATCACCAAGATCCTGGAATTTGACCTGGAGATTAAGCCCACCAAGTTGATAAAGGGGCAGGGTTTGACCAAGTTGCTGGATGAATCCAATTGCAAGACTTTGGGGATTGACTTCATGAATGAGCGAGCTGAGTCATCCAACAAAAATTCTCAGATCATCATACCTCTAGCATCATGCCCCTGGTACAAGGATATCTTGTATTTTCTGCAAGAATTAAAGCCCCCTGACGGATTAGGAAAGAGCAGGGCCAGAGCTTTGAATCTCAAATTGGTCAGGTATTGTCTCATTGACCAAACCCTATAATGGGGAGACCCTCTAGGGATACTATTAAGATGTCTAGACCGGCTGCAAGCCCAGAAGGTGATGTACGATTTTCATAGCAGTCTCTGCGGAGGTCATCATTTTTGGAAGACCACATCCCACAAAATCCTCCGGGCTAGGTATTACTGGCCTACTTTGTTTACTGATGTCTGCAGGGAAGTCAGGGCTTGTATTAAATGCCAGAAGTTCTCAGGTAAACAACAACTCAAGTCTCTGCCATTAAAGCCTGTAGTAGTTTCGGCCCCCTTTCAACAGTGGGGATTGGATTTCATCGGAGAGATTCATCCTCCCTCGAGTGTCCAACACAGATGGATCCTCACTGCGACTGATTATTTCACCAAGTGGATAGAGGTTGTCCCCACCAGGAGAACTTCTCACAAAGTAATCATCAGCCTCTTGGAAGACATCATAGCCATATTTGGCTGCCCAAGCAGGATTGTCACTAACAATGCCTCCCCCTTCAGGTCTGAGCCTCTGGTCAAATTTTGTGAACAATTTGGGATTTCACTGGTTCACTCTACTCCATACTATCCTCAAGGAAACGGACTGGGAGAGTCCTCCAATAAAAGCCTAATCAAGCTTATCAAAAAGCTATTGGAAGACAATCAGAGGGCCTGGGACTCAAAGCTCAAATTTGCTCTCTGGGCTGATTGGGTGACAACCAAGAAGTCTCTGGATCTCTCTCTTTTCCAACTTGTTTATGGAATAGAGGTCATTTTCCCCACTCATCTCGCCTTACCTGTGGAAAATTTCCTCCAAGACCTTGAAGGAGAACCTAATCATGTACTCAGAAGGATTCATCAGATGGTGGAAGTGCAGCAGATCAGAGAAAAGGTCATGAACAGAGCCTACAATCATCAGCAGAAGATCAAGCAGGCTATTGACAGGAAGAGAAAAAAGAAAGAATTCAAACAGAGTGACCTGGTACTCAAGTGGGACGCACCCAGGTAGGACAAGGGAAAACACAGTAAATTTGATGCCCTTTGGTTTGGGCCTTTCAAGATCCTTGAAGTATTTTCAAACAACACATATAGGTTGCAGGATCTGGAAGGCAAAGAAGTTTTTAATGGCCCAGTGAATGGGCATTTCTTGAAAAAATATTTTCCGTGAGCCACAGTTGGCTCTTTTTGTTTTGTTTTGTACATATTGTTTCTATTTTTGTTTTTCAGACTAATAACTGACTCCATAGCCCAACAACAAAGGCACTGAATCTGCAAAGGAGTTCTTAGAGCATCAAAGGGATGACTCTATCCCCCATGGAGCCAGATGTTATCAATATTTCTTGTAAGGGGGCTAGAATGCAAAAGAATGGGTTAAAACCCACTTGTCCTAAGTTTTCAATATAAAGGTGCCCGTGGTAAACAGTGAACGGATCTAGACGGCGCGCATCCACGTGCCCAAATCAATGGCACATATGAAATTCCGGACCCCCCCGCCTTTCTACCTTTAAGCGGAGGGGGGGGGTCTGGAATCACGGGCGCAACTCTTCAACGGTCCATATTAGCGCGCTCGGATCAACGACGATGAAGACCATTCTGGACCCCCCATTCCTTTATACCTTTAAGAAGAGGGGGGGGGGGGTCTGGAATCGAGCGAGCAACTTTCCGACGGCTGGGATCACAGCACCTGGATCAACGGCGCTTGAACAACCCCGTCCTTCTCAGTCACTCTGGATTTAACCGGCGTGGGCCTTCCTCTCATCATGGCATATCCCTTTCCACCTTTCTCCTACTGCCGTGTGTCATCCCTCCACCTCCCCTCTTTGTTCCACGAGGTCCTCCCTCCTTCTCATCATCCACTTGTAGTTCGCCATGTGTCTCGCTCCTTTCCACGTCGGCTCCTCACCAAATGGCGAGTTCGTTATCTCTCGTTTTCCCTCCTACCTCCTCCACTTATCGTCTTTCGCCATGTGTCTCCCATGTAACCCTTCTCATGCCTCGCCACCTCTTTTGCGTCCTCACAGTTTCAGCCCCATCACTCCATCCCCGTACCCCACCTTCTGTGTTGGCCTCCACCAATATCCTTTGAGCCAGTCAGTTATTCCAGGTGGCGGCGTGTGAGGTCCTCCACGTCCCGAAGGTGCTGAGTTGGCCGGGCCATCCTCAATCCCGATGAAGTAGTTATTGAAGCTGTTGGTGGTGGTTAGATATCGCCTCCACCATAATGGGAGAGCACGGCCATGAATTTAAGGCGCGTCGATTCGCCGTTGGAACTGTCAAAGAGTCATATTGCGTTTGACATAAGTTGCACGATCTTTCAGAGGTTGACTGTCAGAAAGCCATGCAGATGCAAATCTTTCAATGCAGTGTCTTGATTTTGCTGTTGTTAATGTTCTGAGTATATGAAGGCATTTTGGCCATTTTTGTATCTATGGATGGTTGAGCTGAGCTCCTGGTTGTAAATCTTTAATGAAGCACTGATACTCTGGTTATGTATGAACTCTTGAGACTTCTTGCCTGATGAATGCTAGTTTCTTTTACATCTTTGTTACACTGTGTTAGAATCGCTCGGAATTGGAGGATCCAGTCGAGCTATAGCTGTTATAGGATGATGTTGGATAGGATCACTGTAGCAGTTATGATGTTTCTGGCTAGTCCTTGTGTTTTTCCCAGCGCTGAGTGACTTGGAATTGGAAGATCCAGTCAAGCCCTCCTCAGTTTCTTGAGACTCTAAACCGAGCTGATCTTGCACTCAGATTCTTTCTTCTACGAATAGTCGTAAGCTTGCTGTCCAAAGACGTTTGTTCACCCTTCTCACCAAGTCTTCCACCTATTCACCCTTTTATCAACCCTCTAGCTGAAGTTAGATCAAGACCTCCTTTGTTGCTTATGTATCAGACCCAATCCCTGAGTTAGAGAGATATCTCCTCGAGTCTTTATCTCCATTTGATCATCCCTTATAAACAAAATCGTGACATTAAACTGATGGGTTTCAGGCTCTGCTCCTACAAGCAATCCAGGAGTGACTTCTGACGCTAACACATTCCAAAACGTTTTCATGGTGCATCATCACCCAAATGAACCTGTCCAAAATCACCTTGAACATAATCTAGGAAATGTTTCCTATAGGGTGTGGAATGAAATGAAGCCCCTGAATCTACTACCCAAGACTCAAAAACATTATCTACAGAAATAATCAAAGCATCTTGTAACACATCACATGTTACATTTGCTTACTGAATTTTTTCTTGTTGTCCATCTCTTTGTTTCTTAGGAGCTCTGCAGTTTTACTTCAGATGTCCTTTCTTCCCACAATTCCAACACTCTATCTTTCCCAGTTTGTAATTGGATCTACACTTCCTATAATTCTTGTGGTTCCATGAGCCCTTTCCTCTATCCTTTTGTCTTCCCATGTTCTCCATGTTTAACGCATTACCTAATGTCTCACATGTTCTTTTCTGTCGCATTTCCTTGCTAAGGATAACACCAACAACATCATCAAATTTTAAAGTGTTTGAACCAGAAACAAAGTTACTTACAACCATGACCAAACCATTCCAACTTTTTGGCAATGAGAACAATATTAGAAGAGCCCTGACCTCATCATCAAAGTCCACTTTTACAGAACTTAGCTAATTAGTAACTGTATTAAATTCATTTAAATGATCTGCAATAGACCCACCTTCTAACATATTCATATTAAATAATCTCTTCATTAGAAATACCTTATTAGACGCCGAGGGTTTTTCATATAGTTTACCCAATGCATCCATCAACTCCTTCGTTGTGTTTTCTTTCAAAATATTGAAAGCCACCTATGCTTCTAGGCTTAACCATATCATTCCTAGTGTCTTTCTATCAAGAACCTCCCATTCTTCATCCGTCATGGTCGTTGACTTCTTTTCTATTCCACCCAATGGTAGGAATAGATCCTTTTAATACAAATAATATTCCATCTTCATCTTCCATAACTATTATTTTTGGCCATTAAATTTCTCAACTCCAAACTTTCCATCTTCCGCCATTGCTCCCACTCGAACCAGGAACCCTCTTTTCCTATGATTTACCTTTTGCTTTAATATCGTTTGTTATAAAAACATGATCGTGAAACAATAAAATAAAATAAATGCGGAAATAAAACACAGAAGATGCACAATACAATAGAGACACAGATATATTTGGTTCACCAGTGTAGCCTATGTCCACCAGAGAAATTGTCAGGTCCTTCCTTTTATTATACAACAAAATGAAGGGATACAACCTATAACACACCCCTTGTAACTTCCTCTTATTTCTCTCACAATATCCTCTTAGAATACAATATTCATAATGATGCATAGTTGCAATACATTTCCCTCATAAAAGAGGGTTTCCTTCTAGGGAAAAAAACCCTAACGTAACTTATACCGTCAAATTTGTGACCTCATAATAAACGATCCAAATTTATTATGAAATTACAATATACATTTACAAGGAAAATTTTCCTTCAAAGGCTTCACCCCGGAACCCCTGTCAGGGGCCCACTTTCCCCCGGACCCTACNNGTGTGTAGTATTCATGGGGTATAAAAACGATTGAAAACAAGGACCTATGAAACAAGAATATAATCAAGCTCCACAACCAACATATTTCTACTAGATTGATGCTTCTCAAACCGTGCATCTGCATAATTGGCATTCTTTGATAATATCAATAATATTTCTAGTTGAGGTCAAATGGAGACTTCTTCATCAATTTATAATAATTTGGTTTGTACCTTTCACTTCAATCCCATGACCTTCTTCAAATAAGACACATGAAATACTAGATAAATCTTGAAGTGGGTTGGAAGATCCAACTTTTAGGTCACTTGTCCAATGTGTTGGATGATATTAAAAGTTCCGTAGAACTTTGGTGCTAATTTTGGGGTGTTTTTTCTTCGAGTGATATTTGTTTATAGAGTTGAAGGTGAAGAAACACCTGATCCATTTCTGCAAAAGAATTTTCAAATAGATGTTGGTTTTCTTGTTGTTTTATTCTAATTTGATCATCAAATTGTCCTTAAGTGTGTGGATAATGGCTTCTCTCATGTGAACTACCTTATCCACTACCTAAACTTTGGAGGTTCCTAGTAAATAAGAAATCCCTAAGAAGGGTTTTGGGCCATAGACACCTTCATATGGTGTCATTTTCGTAGCTCCATCGTAAGTTGTATTGTACCACCTTTTTGTAAGCTAACCGAGATCTAACCCTTGTTGTCATTGAGAAACAAACATTTTTTCTTGTGTGAAAATAATTATTTTTAGCACACTCTCCAAGGTTGTATTCCACAACAACAACAACAAAAACACCCCCAATCCTCTTGCTAAACAATACAATATGTTTTTCTATCCCATTTGGTTAAAATTTTCCTTATTAAGTAAGAGGTCTTGAGCTCAAGTATCTATTTTTGTTACTTTTTTTTAAAAGTTCATGCTCCATTGAAAAGTGTATTTCACTTCAAGTATAAAAGTGAATCACTATAAGTAGCTTTAATATTTTATTTTAGAGTTATTTATTTTTCATGTAGCTTTTCTTTTAGAAAGTAACTTCATTGTAAAAGTGATCCCCACTTCTTTTTATAAAAATGGGTCACTTAGTAAAAAAACTTACACCATCATGTGGTCCTTTGGTTACTATTTATGCATTTCTTTTAAAGGGCATAACTTTCACATCCGGAATCTGTTTTCAGTGCCATTTTTTAAACCACCTAATTTTTTGAGATCTTTCCATCTAGATCATTAGTTTTAGTTTTTAAATCCATATTATCTACATAAATAATAGTGCTTCTTCAAGTAATCTTCTGCTTACCAGCACCAACTACTTCTAATGGAAATACCATATGGAGGATTTATTAAGAAGTAAATACTTGTACCATATTACCTTGGGAAATGAAACATAACCTACTGATGTTGATAAGAAAGTCAAATGGGATAATAGGAATGATGAAGAATGTGGACTAATCAGAATGCCCATCTCTCCTAATTTAAGGTTCCACCTTCAACAAATTGATAAACCCAAAGAAGCTTGGGAAAAGATTGAATCTATGTTTGGTAAACACAATATTATTCGACCACAACAGTTAGAAAATCAAGTACTACCTTTAAGTCTAGGTTATTTTTCTTTCTTTGAAGACTATCTATCTAAGTTCAAAAAACTCATAATTTTATGTGAAGAATGTTAGATAAATATGGATGAAGATCGTTGCATCTATATTATTCTTTCTAAGCTAGGTAGTGCATATTCTATGTTTATATCTACCTTTTATGCCATGAAAGAAGTTCTAGGGAAAACTTATCAAAAGCCCACTCTTGATTCCTTTTGCGATGCTTTGATTAGAGCAAGATAAGCTTGTACAACTTGGAGTGATCAACACTGTAGGTACCTCCAACAAAGCCTTAGTCGTCCATCAGACAGATAAACCCAAGAATCCAAAGAAGCAACATCCTCGCCACAAAAACAAGCAACATAAGGGTCTCAAACCCACTCAGACAACTTCCGCTTGTTGGCATAGGGGCAGACCCAGGGTTCAATGCTACAATAGCTCACCAAAAAAACCCTAACTACCAACCCTTTCGGAAACACCTGCGAAGCAGATGAAGTCTCACCCGAGGTAGAGGCAGGGGTGGTTGTAGGACTCAAATGTTTGCAACCTTAGCTGGGACACAGATCTGTGATTCTAGTATTTAACAGAGCACTCAGCAGTAAAACTTCATCAATATTTAACCAATATCTATTCCACAGACAAAACAAAGCATCACACCATTCACCCTAATCTAATGTATTTAAGAACTTAGCATAAATAAATGGATCAGATCTAGTAGATTCAAGCACTATTCACATTCACCTATGTCAGATCTAGCATCCAGATTCATCATAAGCAGAAAGCATAAACAGATCTATCTATCTATATATATCAAGCACTTAGAAAATACCACATAAATACACCAACACATCGCACAAAGCAGAGAAACACAACATATACGTGGTTCACCCCCACCCTGGGGCTACATCCACCAACTCTTCTTCTTTATTATCTTCTTCAATCGGATACAAGCACAAAGCCTCAAAACCCTACTCCGCATAGGATAGAAGATCTCTGCAACTCGCTAGATCCTTATTCCTTGTGTTACAGCACAAATCCTTCCACAATATGTTACAACCACTTGCACTTAGCTCTGCAAGTCTCTCACAGTATGCACAAAGCATCTACAAACCTTACTTGCACTTAGCACAACATCACCTAGATGCACTTCTATTTTCTTAGATGTCCAAGCCTTCTATTTATACATTACAACAATAGGCCTAAACATGGGTAAACCCATGGGCCGACATTCCCATACCCGTTACGTATTCCCAAATCCCAAATAGGACCAAAAAAGGGGCCAAGATCCCGCAATATTTTATTCGTCTTGCGCTTCACCTTCGACAGGTTGTCGAAGTCCAAAATGGTTAAACTTGACCAAGGATCTCTCAAAACTTGGTCGAGGGCCAACAAGCCCCCAACACTCACATGTGACTCATCCCAAGTCACTCTGATGTAGGAAGTTTTGCTTTGAAATCCTCGAGATTATTCGACTTGTTGTTGTGCTATGACCTCTTGTTCAACAAAATATTGGATGTTTGTATCATTCACAGGTCCTTCTAGGCACTGTTCAGCTGCATTAACAACCTTCTCTAGTTCTGCTTCTCAGCCTTCAACTTGTGTGAACAATTGGTAGGCCTTATCTTGTACGGGTTGGAGTCTATGAGTTACTTCCATAACTCTTCTTTGAATAGCTTGAATCTGTTGTTGGGAAATGCAATGGAACCATTTGTTGGCACAGGGGCAAACCCAGACCCAAGATTCAACGCTACAACAACACACCAACAAAACCCTAACTACTGGACCTTTCGGCAACACCTGCGAAGCAGATGAAGTCTCAACCGAGGTAGAGGCAAGGGTGGTTGCAAGACTCAGATGTCTGCAACCTTAGCTGGGACACAGATCTGTGATTCTAGTATTTAACAGAGCACTCAGCAGTAAACCTTCATCAATATTTAACCAATATCTACTCCACAGATAAAATAGAGCATCGTAGCATTCACCCTGATCTAATGTATTTAAGCACTTAGCATAAATAAATGTATCAAATCTAGCATATTCAAGCACTAAGCACATTCACCTATGTCAGATCTATCATCCAGATTCATCATAAGCACAAAACATAAATAGATCTATCTATCTATCTATATCAATCACTTAGCAAATAACACATAAATACACCAACACAACTCACAAAGAAGAGCAACAAAGAATATACGTGGTTCACCCCCACCCTGGGGCTACGTCCACCAACTCTTCTTCTTTATTAGCTTATTCAATCGGATACAAGCACAAAGCCTCAAAACCCTACTCCGTATAGGACAGAAGATCTGTGCAACTCGCTAGATCCTTCTTCCTTGCCTTACAACACAAATCCTTACACAATCTATTACAACCACTTTCACTTAGCTCTGCAAGTGTCTCATAGTATGCACAAAGCATCTACAAACCTTACTTGCATTTAGCACAACATCACCTAGATGCACTTCTAATTTCTTAGATGGCCTAGCCTTCTATTTATACATTAAAACAATAGGCCTAAACATGGGTAAACCCATGGGCTGACATTCCCATACCCATTACATATTCCCAAATCCCAAAAAGGACCCAAAAAGGGGTCGAGATCCCACAATCTTTGCTTTTTCTTACGCTTTCCCTTTGACAGGTTGTCGAAGTCCAAAATGGTTAAACTTGACCAAGGATCTCTCAAAACTTGGTCGAGGGCCAACACTGCTCCTAATGGTGACGATGAGTCCAAATGTTTCAAGAACATGGCAGCTTTAGAAGTAGTGATGAAGAAGCACAACATCAATATTGATTCTACTTATTCTTCTTATTCTCATGGACATGCACTTTCTCCTTCGGGTTTCTCCTTCAATACAAATTCTACTTCTTCTTTTGATGAGTGGCTTATTGATTCTAGAGCATGTTATCATATGGCTAAGGATAGAGACATATTTTCTTCTCTAAATGAATGTAACACCAAGAAAATATTTGTTGATGATAATAGATATCTTAGTGTTGAAGCATCTGGAACAATTCAAGTATAAAATGGACATTTCAATTATGTATTATGTGTTCCAAGTCTTTCTTGTAACCTTCTATCAATATATCAAATCACTCATTTAGGTGAAGCTAAAACCGTAGATTTTTCACCTCACCAAGTTGTAATCAAGGATCTAAAATATCCTAAGCATGTTCTTGCAATTGGAATTGTTGATAATATTACCAGGTGTTGAGGGATTCAAGATCCCTTTAACTCAACAGCAAGAACGAAACCCGCCTAAGAGGCCCAATTAGACTCGTAAGAGTTTGATGAGCGGTAAGGTTCTCTAGATTCGTGATCTGGCTGGGTTTATCGATGGGCTTTAATTGTTATTGACATATATGTATTTTCTTTCAAGCCTTCTCCTCAAGGTAGGTCGTTCTATTTTTGGTTCTTTTCTAACATTATAACAAAAGAAAGGTAAAACTCTAAACTAGATGACAAAGAAAATCTAACTATGTGTTTGGGAGGAAGGATGGGTTTAGGATAACCTTTATACCCTAGCATGAAGACAAAGAATATCTAAAAAACTAGCATTAATACCATTTACTTAGTAGATTTTCAACATTGTCTGAGATAACAGTTGCAGAAAGGAGACATACATGTGACAAGAAGCTAGTGCAAGAAAAGTAATTTCCAATACTCTATTATCAATCACAGGTTAACACAATCGATTTCTAGTCACCAATTAGAATAAAAGAACTATTACAACATCATAAGATAACTTTAAACATAGGTACACCAACTCTTACTCAACAAAGCAACAAATATTGAATCTGAAGACAGAGATAATCCTGCTCATTCTAAACACATTCACGCTTCAGATGATAAAAGTGTCTTTGGTTTTAAACATAACTTATTAATTAAAATAAACTTTCACAGAAATAGTTCTATTACAAAATTTCAGAAAAGTCTTTCTCTCCAAAACCATCGACCCTTTGTCCCAGGTCGATCCCTTTATTTATAACAAAAAAAATAACTAAACTAAAAATAGCTACTAGAGTTGTGTTAAATTAAGAAAGCCCCATGTGACATATTTATCTATTTGTTATATTTTTCTCGTCTAATGGTTCCACTGTAGTGGATGATTCTTTTTTTACTCTGACCACTCAACGAAGAGATATTTTCATGTGTTTGCATATGGAAACCTGTGTTGATCTATCAAAGTAGAGAAGACCTCTTTTATCTCTACTACCCATTCCTTGTACCTAATTATCTTGACACTTAAGCATTGTAGGACTACAAAAGATTTGATCAGGTGTTCGATGAACTTCTTTACTTGACCTGAAGTCATGCTTGAAATTTGTGAAATATGTGCTTCACATCCCGAGTCTTGCTCTGTATCTTGCTTGAATATGTCATGCAAATCAGCGAAGCCCTCCAGTGAACCAAACTCTAGTAGGTCAATTTTTTTCATCTCCCGATTGATTTTATCCCAACTTTTCTTGCACTCTCCCCATGTTTCCTATAGCTTTCGTTGAGGATCATGGACCATACTTACACAGTATTCAGTTTCTTTCTTGATTTGGGAGATGTTGCTATCCATCAACACTCGGATGCCATGCTCTTTTGTGTCTCGACCTGTCTACACTTCTCTGATGTAATCAATCTTCTCCAAGGCCTGATGTGCCTTCTCATACCATCTATGTACATCCTTACACGTTGTCATCCCCATGAGGGTATCTTCTTGAAAATCGATTATGCAAGCAATGAAGAGATTCCTTTCGCTTGTGAATTGTGCATACATTTCTCGGAACTCACTCTTCAGGAGTACTACTGCCTGTGTTGAATTTTTTTAATACTTTGCTTGATGGCGCAGATGGTATAGCTCTTTCTTCATGGAAAATATTTCCTTTTCATCCCTTTTTTCCCTGTCAAAAGTAGCATCGGTTATAGCCATACCTCCTTCGATCAACTCAGTCATCTTAGCATTTTCGGTATCAAGCAACGTCTACTCTATGGTGATGAGAAGTGTACTATCGAGCGTGAGTCTCCTTTTTTTGGTCATTCTTCTAATCACAACCTTCCTTTTTATATCATAATATATCGCCTGTATATCAGAGATTTCGTCCACTGGTTCATGAATCTATTAATCTCCCCATGTAAAAGTGTTGCCTAAGACTCCTTCCGTGTAGAAATCTTCTATGACCAGTTCTTGTAATTCCTTAGTAGGGGAGGTTTTTGTATGCTATGGGGACTTGTCCTCCTACTAGTCCTCATCGACTGATGGAGTCTTTTTCCTAACTAGGGAGATAGGAAAAGAATCAACCTTAGCTGGGTGGTCGGTCATTGAACTTTCGATTTCTAGTTGTTGTGTTTCCTCTTCCTGTTCACCAAAACCCAAGTCATTCTTGGAGCTATACTTCTGAAGTTGTGGTCCCGCTTGGTTAGAAAATTCAGTATCCAGATTACTTCTAGATTCATGGTCACCTTCCTAGGGATTTGGGATCAAAGCGTTGAAAGATGGAGCAGATGTTTCCCCTCGTTCTTCCTTTTTTGTGATTGGTACCAGTGTTATGCGCGAGACCTATGAATGTTCCTCATCGTCATATATGGTAATTAAGTCTATGAGGACATTGGGAACACCCATCCCTCTTTATTCTCTTGTTATCTTCTGTTGAGTTGTAGTGGTCACTGACGATCACTCTTGTGGGAAAACAGAGTTGGGGTTTTATTGATCGATGACTTCCTCTGGGGGAGTTGTCTCTGAGCCGTATAGCTCTTCTTTGTGATTGATTGTGTCAGTCAGGGTAATCCTCAAAGGTTCTATCAAAGGGTTAAGTGGGGGAATTTCTCCTTACCTTTTTATAGCTCTTTGGGATTCTTCCAGTACATCCCCCTACTTTGTGCCTCTGCTCCTTCTACTTCTTTTTTTTCGTCTCTTACCCTAAGAGATTCTTGAGTTTTCTACTCTATTGTCTAAACCTGTTCATCCATGGTCATCACTTTGAATTTGGTCATATTCGGCTTATCCCTTATCTGGATTACTTCCTCCCAATATTGCGCACCCTCAATGAATATTTCATCTTCAAAACTATCATGAACATACAGCCAATAGAAGGATACTTGCGCCGCATGCTGGGGAAATAAACCCTTAGGATCGTTCTTGCGAAAGAAACCTATGTGAAACTAGTACTCGAGTTGATTCAATCCTTCCTGTTTCGCCTGTGCAGTGTCTTTAACCATATAAAATACTACGTGGAAACCATAGGGAATGAAATCTCTCTTCTTGTCCTTGACCGGGGAGGCGTTATATCCTTGCAGGATAGTCTAGTAGCAGATCTCTCCCAATATGAGACTATATGCGACATGAACTGGGAGTAGGTGGGGTTCTATGGTAGCTCTGAACACTTTGATGTAGGTGATAGCTTCTTCGAAGTACCAGTGGCCTACCTTAGCTATCATTTTTTTTTCCACCACCAAAATCTGAGGGCACTCCTTTCTAAAAATGATGAAGTATACCCTAGCTGTCAACTCATCGCATATCAAAGAATATGATCTCTTGTATCTATTTTCTGATAAGATGCTAAAATACACATGTACAAGCAATTCGAAAACATGTCATCTCATATTCATACGTATAAAGATGTTCCTTGCACAATTTACATCCAGAAAGTAGGATGCCATGTAGAAGGTCGGAACCTCTCCTTCCTTTGGTGTCTGAACCTGTGAAAGACTAATACTTAGCTTCTTGGATATAATATCTCCCCAATTGAAAATTCTCCCAAAAATCACCACGGTGTATTCCAAGGGCATCAATGCCTCTAAAAACTTGGAGCAATTATTTTCTCTGTATAACTGACAAATCAACACCATTAGATACATGTAAAGGTATTGAATATTAACTGTGGTGTACCAGCCAGTGCTCTTGTTTGTGAATTTTTTGTCCTCTTTCCACCATGAGTATAGCAATTGATTGATATCATGAAACGCATAAAACTTGACCACAAATTATGTTTTTATCCTTTTCTCCAGGTCTCTAAGTTTGTAATACTTTTGAACCTCCAGCGAAAGGAAAAAACCAACACATTTTCCTTCCTTTTTGTTGATAGTTCACTTCACTGTGTCTGCATGGTCAATTATCCACCCCAAGGTTTTGATGCAGGGCAAAAATGGGGTCTAGCTAGCCACCCTGTGCAGCCTTGAGCTCCTGATGTTTGGGAACAGTTCATCATCCAATATTCGGGCATCCAGATTGTTGTGAGGTGTGAACTTAGGGTAGTCCTCTTGATTGACCTTGTTGCACAGGTCTCCCCAATGAGGGAGCACCACTTTAGACCCCGTTCTTGCCTTTGTGTCACCGGACATAGAAGGTTGGGTAAACTACTTCTTAGTGGATGTGAGAATAATTAATTTCGTCTTTGAGGCAATATCAAGTTCCCTTGCGGTGCCTGGTGTGGACCATTCACCAACCTCTGGTTCTTTAAGTTTGGGTGTTCTTGGTGAGCACCTAGCTATTGGATTTCTTGGAGGCATTTTCCTAAAAACAAGAAAGGTGAGTGGCCAGCCTCTACGAGTATTATTGATGAAATTGCAAGTGCATAAATGATACAAATGACACATACCTCTTCCTTGCACAAGATTAACCTGGTTTTACTGGTACTCAGATTCATAGATCAGGTTGTAAACTCTTTGATGCACTCCCTTAATCCTTCGTCTACTCCTGGAGATAAGCGATTTGTGCACAAAATACTGCATTCGAATATGTCCTTCTAAGTTTAAACCGAGGGAATACTTACATTGTCACATCAATTCTTAAATTTAGGGGTGTAAAATACGTTCTGCAAAATCCAACATAGAATTTAAACCATGCTTGGTATTAAATGCAACACAGGTTGGCGGCGCAGGAGCAGGTTAATCTGCAGTTCATCGATGGATTCAAACTTCTACTATTTGGTTGGAACGTAGGATAGTAATTTGGGTTGCGTGAAACATTAATTGGCCTATCAAATCGCAAAATTCGATCCAACTTTTGTTTAAAGTGTCCCATCATACTATCAAGCCTTCTCTTATTTTCAAAACTAGCATGATCCACGTCGAGGAAGAACAATAGGGTTTTCAAATGGTACCATAGCGCATAGTGGCTAGGATCGCTGATGTCAAATGTGGAAGGTTCGATGAAAATCCCCGATGTATGGTGACCTATCATTCTGTCGATTATAAATGAGTGAATCAACATCGCCACTTTTCTTTGATGTTGTCCATTGATACCTTAAGGAGAAAGCTCCGATGCCGACCCAAACTGTCGTACAATGCTGACGTGGAAATGTTGACCTAGAAGTACGATAATGACATGAGGAACATAAATATGACGTGGGGAAAGACTAAGTCTTACAAACTATTTACACGGCAGAGAGACGTGGCGGGTGATTTTGACTTCTTTGTGAGAAACGCTTCCTTGACATCGGTGATTTTCTTTAGACACGTGTCCCTGAATATTATTCCCTATGCTGTTGACACTGACGATGTGTTAAAGTTAATGTTTCTGCAGGTTCGTTTCTCGAATTCTGTAGATGTCGAAGATGTATCAGAGGTCGCTCTTGTTCGTGATTTACCTCTATAATTTCATCGATGTCGAAAACATATCAATGATGTTAAAATACTATCTTATAGACCAAAATTCTTTGATTGACGATTGTTGGAAAAAGTTTTAAACCATGCACATTTCGGGCCTTTCATGCAATGTTAATTAGAAAAATTGAATTTGTCAATAGTTTTAAGCCAAACAAAATATGGTTGATGATAAGGATCAAAATAAAAAATCCATTCATTCATGACACAGACTCTGATTCAAAAAGAAATGAAAAGTGGTACCCAAAAGAAAAAAGAAAAACGCAAATTCTTTTAGGGTGTGTTGAGTGCTCACCAAATGGAGATTCTCTGGGTGAAAACAAAATCTCTGCTCCTTCCTTTGGGCTGAGCTTGTGCAAAACTACTTGAGAAACAAACTAGCCTTATTCTATTTCTTTTCAATAGAACCTATTCTATCAATGTGTACACACGTTCCTGGGTTCATAAATCTGGATCTGCGTATGGGGTTTATGCTTTTCCACCCTACTTCCTTTTAGCCTCAATCCATGTACTTTCTAGACAAGAGCAGGGTAGGTGTCCATTGGCGTGAGGCATTTTAGCTATCATTCCTTTCCTTATGGTGTTTCTTCATTGCCAACGAGTGTCCATAGTCCCGAAGGATTCACCCCAATATCACAGACCTTGCTCTGCTGCCAGCAAGCATCCATAGCCCCGACAGAGTTATCTGCATACCCTCTTGAACTCTACACTCTTTTTTATTTAGGTCATTTCCTAGTGGAAGAAATTCCAAGAGTGAGTTGGAGAGGAGCATATATGTTATTGGAAAAGTGAATGGTTAAGGTGGAGCTTTCCCTAGCATTGTCTAGAGGTACATGTGATCCTTTCCAACTAGCCATCTTTTCCTTTCGGCTTTACGAGGACACTAAGAACATATTTCATTGCTTCCCCGGGTAGTATGCTTACAAACATGGATGATTTTAAGAATGGAAATTTATTTTAAAATGTAGAAACCTTGGCGAATCTTACTAATCCTTCATATGTCAACTATAAATGTTTGGCGATATTTTTGTAAAAATATTTAAATTTCTAAGGATTTTATATAATTTGTATAAAATTTTGGCGATTTTTAAGGTAAAATAATTTTATCCTATAGAATTTGGGCGAATCATTTTTATAATAGCGAATCGTTTTTTGGGAAAAACCATGGAAAATTAGCCCATGAGCGAAATTTAGCCCCTAAAATCATCCCTTCTTATAAAGACAATATGATTTGAGAAAGTTTGTATTTTCCCAACATCTCTTAGCTTTCATGTTAGTATAGTTCAGAAACAAAGTCTATTTTACTATATTTATTAAAATCAACCATTGCTTTACAAAACACAACTTAATTAAAGAAAATAACAAGCAAAAGAAAGAAAAGAAAAGAAAAAGTTTGCATTTGGTGTTCCCTAAACCCACACACTTAACTTTGATCAAAATGTATGCTCAAAAGAAAAGAAACTCAAACAAAACATCAAAAGACACCCTTTTTTAGAAGAAGTATTGTTTTAGGGCCTAGCTATTCACTGAGAGGGTGTTGGAATCTCCCCTCATATTTTGCAACCGGTATGTGCCTGCTTCGATCTTCTCAGCCACCTGAAAAGGTCTCAGCCATAGATTTTGTAACTTTGAGTGTTTTCCTTTGAACTCTTTTTCTTTATCCCACTTCAAGACTAGGTCCCCTACTTCGAAATCCTTTTCTCTAGCCTTATGTTTTTCGAACCATCTTTTAACTACTTTTTTATGAGCGATGAACTTAACCTTAGCCTTTTCCATTTCTTCATCCAACATGAGAAGGGTATCAATCCTTTTTTGTAGAGAGGATGAGGGTTGACCTCTTGATTCCTGGGCAAGATGTAAAGATGGAAGGCACAATTTGTTTCGAAGAATGACTTATTTCCCATATACAAAAAAAATACGGAGAATTTCCTATGGCTTATTTAGGTGTCACTCTATCGGACCATAGAGAATTATGAAGCAAATTAGGCCAATTTCTCTGATTTTCAGCAACTATTTTTTTTAAATTCGCACCAATTTTTTATTAGTTGACTCTGCTACCCCATTGTCTTACGGATAATAGTTTGCAGAATATTTTATTATGATCCCTTTATCAAGGGAAATTTATTTCAAGCGCGTGGAAGAAAAATAGGAAGCATTATAAAAAACGAGGATGAAAGGCATCCCAAACCTTGTTATTAGTTGTTTTTTTCTAAAAATTGTATCACTACCTTTTCATTAATGTGCATAAGAGGGATAACCTTTGTCCACCTTGAGAAATAATCTGTTGCAGTCAAGATATACTTATGTTGTTTTGAAGAATTGGGAGTAATTTCTCCTATAACGTTTATTCCCCATTGCTCAAAATTTTTGGATGTGGTCACTGGCTAGAGTGGATTGGTTGGCCTCTTTTCCCTACCAGTGTTCATTTGACAAGATTTACATTTCCTGACATATGCATGATTGTCCCTGAACAAAGTGGGCCAATAATAACTAGCCCTTAATATTTTGTGTGTCATCGTTTCTCCTGCAAAATGTCCACCTGTTGGGTTTTCATGAATTTCTTTGAGTACCTTTTATGCATCATCATGTTCAAGACATCTAAGGAGTACTCCAACATAGTTTACGCTGAAAAGCATAGAATTTATGAGGCGATATTGAGCAGATTTTAACTTCAGGGATCTCCTTTCTCTAGGGTTTAGATTTTTCGGACAAGTTCCATGATGCAGGAGGTAAGAAAAGTTTCCATACCAGGACTCTTGTCTGGGAGGGACATATAAGGCTTCATCGCACCATAATGACAACTCATTTTCCCAACCAGGGTCTTCTGCATTAATCAGATCTTGGGCTTCAGCAGCTAGTTTACACAACCCTTGTCCTTTGACTATTTTGGAAGCTTTTATGTCTAGATCAAATTCTTGAACAACTACCATCCAATTTCCCCTCCTTTCTCCCATCTCCTGTTGGGTGAATAAAGACCTGATTGCGGGGTGATGGACTATGACTTTGGTGTGATTCTTCAGGATATAGGATCTAAAATGTTTGACTGCTTTATATACTACGTAAGCTTGCTTGTCTATATCAAGGTAGTTTAGTTAATCTCCTTGGAGGTTGGTGCTCATAAAGGATATTGGTGCCTCATTGTTTTCATCACCATTTTGGGTAAGTACTGCAGCCAAGGATTAGTTACAAGAAAAGGTATAAAGAAAAAAAACTTTGTTGAAATCAGGCCTTCGTAACATTGGTGCTTGGGAGATGACAGTTTTGATGTTATTGAATGATCCTCCCCTTTCTTCATCCCATTTAAAATATGTATCCTTGCGAATCATTTTTTGTAAATGTTTAACAGTTTCAGCGAAGTCAAGATTAAATTTTATCACAAAGTTGATTTTCCCAAAAAAGGATTGCATGGCCTTTTTATTGTGAGGAAAAGGTAGTTGAGCTATCGCTTTTACCTGCTCAGGGTCGATGTTGATTCCTTTCCAAGATATGATATGACTTGATAATTTTCCTTCCTATACACCAAATATGGTCTTCTTAGGGTTCATAGATATTCCATACTTCCTACACCTTTCAAAGATCTGAGTGAAATGTTGAATGTGGTCTTCCTTATCTTTTGACTATACTATTACACCATCTAAATAGACTACCACACACTTGTTAATCAATCCCCTAAAAGATACATCCATGTACCTTTGGAAGGTATCCCCTGTGTTATCATCTCGAAGGGCATGCATTTATAAGCAAAGGTTCCCCACTTGGTTCAGAAGGTAGTTTTTAATCAATCATCTTCTGAAACCAGGACCTAGTTATATCCCGATAAACCATCTAGGAGGGAAAATATTTCAGAGCCAGATATTGTCTGTAAGAGTTGTTCCATGGGTTGTACTAGGTAGTTATCCTTCTCTGATTCTCTGTTAAGGTTTTTGAAATCCATTCACAAATAGATCTTCGAAGACTTATTTATGACATGCACTACATTGGCTACCCATGAAGAATGTCTTACCTAAAAGATAATCTTGGAATCTAATAACTTCTTCAACTCTTGATACATTAGGGGTTCTAGAGATGGGTGGTACTTCCTAAGCCTCTTTTGGAAGGGTTTTGTTCCATATTTTAACAAGATCATATGCTGGATAATGCGAGTATCATACATTTTCAAATCTTGGTAGGACCAAGAAAAGACATATTGATATTCTTTAAATAGTTTAAGATAAGCCTTCTTGTCTTCTTTGATTACTTCCTTACCTAGGTTGACATTCTTGGGATTATTAGGGGTGCCTAGGTTAATAGTTTCGTATATAGGGCATGAGCTCCCTGTTTTCGCGTTTTTCAGCCCTCTAAATCTTTCCCTTAGGTCGAAAAGGTTCTCCATATTGGCCACCCCCTTAGGTATCGTGTGAAACTTTGGTTTATCATCAGAGTGGTATGTTCCCTTCTTTTGTTCATGGATATTTGATTATGTGAGTAGTTCTTGGAATATTTCATCATCAATGGAGAAATCCTTAAAATTCTCCTGGTTAGTCAGGAAATCTACAATTTGTTCATCCCCTTCAAAGAATCTCCAGTTATAAATGTTGTTAGGCACCGACGATTTGTAAAGTAGTTCTATTGCAAACCTTGAGGCTTCATAGTCTTCTAAAGGATACAACCTTGAGGTTGTGATGCCTAAGGAATCATCAAGAGTATTTTTTGTCCTAGGAACAACGATAATGTTGAAAGCCTCAAAATTGTCTATTAGCCTATGTACCTCTTGTTGGTAGTTCTCAAGTGAGGATTGAATGGAATGTTATTCTTTACTTGTCTAACAATAATTTCAGAGTCTCCAAAAAATTTCAATTCTTTGAAGTGTAAGTCCATGGTCGTCTTTAGTCCTTGGACTAGAGCTTCATATTCAACAGTGTTGTTAGTGCATTCAAATTCTAATCTCCAGGATAAGAAGTTTCATTACCCCTTTCRGCCAATGAGGATACATCCTRCCCCCAACCCTTCTTGARATTTAGAACCATCAAAGTACAATGTCCAAATTTGTGGGGGGGKATTACTAACTTCTTCATGTCTAGTTGTTTTTTCACTTTCATCTTCCTTGTCTGCTACTCCCGATGGAGAATCATGAYAGAAGATGATTTATTCKATGACTTMTRGYAGGTTTACTTGAAAKTTCATTTCATATTTTTGAGTGAGAGGTATGTCAAACAAGAGAGGGGAAAATTTTCCGAAATCATAATCRYAGGAGTAGTTTCCTAACACAAGGAAATATGTCGATGAGAGTTCGTTTGGAGTCTCTAAATCAATGATAATATTTTTGAGATATATTTCTATGTCAATCCTAATCATGTTTGTATGTCCCTTTAATGGAAACCAKAGGTGAGCCCAGTTATTACTAAAGTATCCATTTAATTTATCGGACCAGTCTCGGCTATGTAGCAGTCCATAGGCCTTTGGGATGTCTACTACAATTGTGTCAATTAATTGAACAAATTTTCGKWGTGTATCCATTCTGATCGTGACATATTTAAGTTCCCAAATGACCTTCACCTAAGTCCTATCTAGTTGTATAAMATGTTKATCACTTTGAGCRGGGTTGCATTCAMTTTCTTGTAGAYTRACAATGACATAACATTGGAAGATGCCCCTGAATCRACTAGGAAAKTATGTATATTTCTRTTAAMAAATTCAAACRTCAAGAGGAAAGGAGGGASAAAAGGCCTCCCYTTTTTTTCTARWGAGAACGAATTCACATTTGGTTTATTTATTAAATCTATGGGAGATGAAACCTCATGTTGATCAGTGCTTTCTATAGGGGTATCTATTGATTTTAAGGCCTGCAACARAAAATCCTTTTGTTSAGGGATTCTACACATGTCCATGATAGATACATTATCCTTCATCTTCTTCAAGTCTTMTATACCAAATTGTAGTCYAGATTAGGAKCTTCCCATGTGTGTATGTTTGTGGGATTGTTTTGAGAAGAAAATAAGGGTTTTGGGCGACCGATCGCTTGACACCCTCTAGATAACTGAGTAGTGGTGGGATTACTTTGGACAGGTTGAATTCTACCTYRTGYCTGCACAAATATAACTTCAATGGKWGATTCTTGCACTTCAGCGRTGTCGTTGAAAGGMATCATGTGGTTGGAATCCCATAACAMCATGGTTGTGTGTGATGGGATTAATCRGTAAATGTGGACATGAACATATCTCCCTAGATCCAYCTATATCTAKAATAAAACTGAACAGAATATGACGTTTTCCCTAAKCTCTAATTATTGAGTTTACTATTTAACAAGAGATAGACAMAWTACTRTTTAAATGTCGTTTCCTCCTGCCATTTCCATCCTAGCTCCACTCYAKTTCTCCTGTGATATTGAATCTGSAAGGGAACACAAKCCAACCAAAGTGAAAGMAATACAATGAACTTAACAAGAACCTATGTATSTGATTAAGTAATSATACAATAAAACAAAGAAGTTTTATGGGAAAGAAACATATCACTTTATCATATTAAAATGAAAGTGGAGATTACAACCAAAGCCTTGATGTCGCAAGGTCCCMTTTCGATATCCCTTTKCTCCAACACACACACTTGCTCCAACCTTGAATRAAGAAGATCCACAATGACTTGATGAACTGAAATGAAGCCCTCAAGTATGAACTRAAGTAGAATTCCTCATCCAATTCTTAGCCTATTCAACCTTAACCTTKCTTAACCTTTTCCATGAGAGATCCCTCTTTATATAGGGGAAAGAGAGACGGTTGAGGAGATTAGGATGATCCCACCAAATCAGAGAAGTGAGTAAGATCCAAACCACTCGGAGGCCACCTCATCTTCTAGAAGATCCCCTTCTAGAAATTTCGTGAAACTTGACCTTTTCTTAGTCTTTTGGCATCGCTGCACCCTAGCTATAGAGCAACCTGTGGAGACATCGCGGGATAGCTTTAGAGAAGGGGGTGATGATCAGGCATCGTTGCACCCTGTGTATGGTGTAGCCTGCAACGTCCTTTCTTAATAGGTTTTTTGAGAAGAGAAATCCATTCATTTTCCTCATGGAGAAAGACTCTTTTTATCTTTTCATGGGAACATGAACACATGTTATTAATGGATCACTGGGGTGACCAAAATAATGTGTAACATTATGTATTTTGGTGGCTCTTGACTTTCTTGATCGATGGAGTTTATCGTCGAGCTACTAGGTTGTTCAGTTAGAGAGAATTCATCTAGGAATCAGTTAGCCATTAAATTCATAGCATGCAACCATTGAGGACAATCCCTTTCTGAATGATTCTCTTGGTGGTACATGTAGAAAGAGTCAGATGCTACAGTCCCTAAGTCGACATTTAGGTTAGTTGGGGGAGCTTCTATATCTTTGAAGGGTGGATTCGTTTAAAAATAGAGTTTATAGGGCCTTTTATTTTTGTTTCCCTCCCCAACACTCCTCTTCATATCCACGATCTCGTTGGAGAGTTTTTTTATCATCCGTTGTAGGTTTCTAGATTCCCTCCTTCTTTGTCGGGACCTTGTTCTATTTTTTTTCCCTGGCGTCTTGTCAACAAAAGTCATGTCTTAGGTATAGGTTGGATTTCTTTTTTTATTAGAGAGATATGACCTTCTTTGCATCCTTTCAATTGGAATTCAATCGTTTTAGCTTTATCAAAATTTCTAGCTAGGGTATGTTTGGCATCCCTTTTTATGAACATGGAAATAGAAGCTCGGAGAGCATTAGTGTATACTTGAATTTGCAACTCCTAGGTAGGTTTATCTTTGGGTTGAAATTTGTTGGTTGTGGAGCCTGATTATCTTCCTGATTTAGAGGTCCTTGCTTTCAGCCATGTTGATACCCCATGAAGTATTTACACCCCAGAAATATGTACACTCTTCCACGCGAGGGAGTGTAGAGGGGGGGTACCCCCTTTGGGGGGTCCGGGCGGGCTATCCCCCTGACTGGGGGGTATGGGGGAAAGTGGGACCCCAGCGGGGGTTTGGGGGAAGCGTCCCCCGATGGGGGTTTGGGAGTGAATCCCCCGAAGAAAAAATTGCCTTGTAAAAGTATATTGTAATTTCATTGTAAATCTGGACCATTCATTATAAGGTCGCAGATCTAATGGTAGAGATCTTCATAAAAACATAGAATTTGATAAAAAGCACAATATGATATAAAATTTAAAGAAACATAAGTATTTATAACAACAATATATAGAAATAGCTTCACAATTATGCCTCGATAAAGCAATGACAAAAAATGATAACATAAACTTTGCAAAATGCTAGTATTTGTCAAAAGAAATGAAGGCAATGAAATAACCATCTTTAAGACTTTCTTTTAAGATGATTTTTTGTTGCTATAGATGGTTGTAGAAATATTTTGCAACAACAACAAAGTAGTTAGTAGGTTAGTCTAATTTAAAGTTGGAAATAGTTAGTATAGGTCTTAGAGTAGATGGTTTAAGAGTTGTCTCAATCAATCAATCACTTGCAAGGTATGAACTAGTGCCTTTTAGGGTAAATGGAGTCAATATTGCAGCGGGAATTATTTAGAGGAAAACACAAATGATAATAGGTGAGCTAAAGGAAGAGGGAGGGTGGTTGAATTGTTAGTAACCTAAGGCTTCAATCATCCAAAACCCTAGAAGGAAAAGTTGCTAGGAAGTAGGTAACCCTAGGCCCTAACGATTTTCCTTCTTCTTTAGGTCAAGCTTGAAGTAAAAGTATGAAATCTTAATGAAGAAATAGTACTAGAGTTCTACTAAGGAAGGGATCTAGCATATCCTTCAAGGGAGGTGTCTTCTAGCAAAATCAAGTAGGTGAAGAGTTATTAAGAAAAGGGAAATAACATGTTCTTTTCTCTTAGAGTTTCACACTAGCAAATTCATAATCTTATATGTGAACAAGTAAATACACCATAACTATTCAAAATAAATAAGGACTGCAGATTTCTACTTACTTGACCAAGAATAATCTAGTCACAAAACCTAGTTGAAGACTTTCCGCCATGAAAATGAAAAAATACACCAGGATAAGCTCCCTCCAAGAGTTTTGCACCACTTAGTTTAGCCAATAAGCCTTAAAAGAGGTTGAATTTCATACCTCACACTTGTGTGAGTGAAATATGATGAAAAATATAAGAGATTTTTTCCTTATTTATGCAATACAAGTGACCTTTAATTACATTTTAGGTCACAAAAGGTCGACATGGCCAGTTTACATCAAAAATCCAATTTTACATAAAACTGACAATAAAAAACCTAATTTTGTCTTTTAGGAATGATGTCATACCCCTCCTAGGGTGATGTCGGGCCCCTTCTTTAAACGCTTTTCCTCCAAAGTGAAACCTTAGGGCTCAAAACCCCTCATAAAATTCCACACGTGCCAATCAAGTCGTCCTCATTCCTAAAACCCTAACTGGATGATGTCAAGGCTCAGAATGATGACGTCAAGGCCCTATGTCATGGTGGGATGGAAAGACCCCCATGGGTCCATGCCTACCAAACTTCCTCTGGTGGAATGTCCTCCCTTTTCTCTGGTGTAAGCCTCAGATATCCCTATGCCCCTGGCTAGGATCTCCACATCCATCTGGTGGGATTTTAGCCCCATGGAGTTCTGAACTAATCATCTCCCCATATGTACCTCTCCATCGGCATGGTCCTGTAAAAACAAAAAGTATTCCCTCCATGGGCTCATAAGTCAGGAGGATCATAGAAATGCCAATCACATCTAATAATCAAGCTACCCAAACATGTGCATCAAACCCCCCTTTACCCACACAAATTCTCAAACGCGTTATGCAGTTTAGCAAGCCAGGTTTTGAGAGTGTTTCAAGATGTCCTATTGGGATAATCCTCCTCAGGTGCGGGGTGTTTCCCAGGTGAATACCAATTTAGGTCATGTACATGTATGAGATGGTGTAGGGAGTGTTTGGGCAAGGGGTGCAATGATGACAAGGGAATGTAGGTATTACATGTGGGTGCCTCCGTAGAGGGTGAGTTACACCTTGTCATGGATGAAATTTTTTCCTATCCCATTCAATTCCTTTTTACTCTCTGTATTATTTATTTTTCTTTCAAGAGAATAGTTGGAGGGAGTTTCCCTGGCATGGTGACCAGTGGTGGTAGTGTTACCCACAAGAATTTCACGGAAATGAGAAGGTTAGTTCATGATGAGACCCCCTTTCTCTTGGCTATGCCACAGAGATCCACTACCCTAGAGTGGTGACTAGATGGATAGTAGTGTCATACTGCTACATGCCCATGGACCTAATAGGTTGGCTCATGATGAGACCCCCTATCCACCAACTAGATCTTCAT
>ML788736.1:86272-100575 GCA_009831015.1 Picea engelmannii
AACAGTAAGTTGGATTTCGAAACTACAAAAGGTTGTTGCACTTTCAACAACAGAGGCATAGTATGTTGCTTCTACAGAGGATAGTAAAGAGATGATTTGGTTACAAAGGTTTATGGAGGAATTGGGAAAGAAGCAGGAGAACAACAGGTTGTACTGTGACAGTCAGAGTTCCATTCACCTTGCAAAGAACTCAACCTTCCATTCGAAGACTAAGCATATACAATTGAGGTACCACTTCATACGATTCGCCTTGGAAGATGGACAATTGAAGCTAGAAAAGATACACACTAGCCAAAATCCTGCAGACATGTTAACAAAGGGAGTAACCAGGGAGAAACTGAGTTCTTGCTCAGTTTCAGTTGGTCTTCAAGAATGAAGATGAAGATGAGAAATTTGCCAGGTCCAAGAAGGTTTAGAGTTCAACATATACAACAATGGTGGAGTTGTTGAGATCAGTCTCCAAGTGGGAGATTGTTGGTTGTGGAGCCTGATTATCTTCCTGATTCAGAGGTCCTTGCTTTCAGCCATGTTGATACCCCATGAAGTATTTACACCCAAGAAGTATGTACACTCTTCCACATGTGGGAGTGCAGAGGGGGAGTACCCCCTCTCCGAGGTCTGGGGGCAAGCGGGCCCCCAGCAGGGGTTCGGGGGCGAAGCCCCCAAAGAAAAAATTGCCTTCTAAAAGTATATTGTAATTTCATTGTAAATCTAGACCGTTCATTATAAGGTCGCAGATCTAATGGTAGAGATTATGTTAGGGTTTTTTTCCCTAGAAGGCAACCCTCTTTTATGAGGGAAATGCATTGCGGCTATGTAGGGGGGTGAATATTGTATTCTGAGAGAGGAGACTATGAGAGAAAGAAGAGGAAGTTACAGTGGGTTTTGTTGTAGGTTGTATCCCTTCATTTGCTGGATAATATTAGAGGAAGGACCTGGAAATTTCTCTGGTGGACGTAACCCCCACTGGGTGAACCACGTAAATCTGTGTCTCTCTTGTATTGTGTGTCTTCTGTGTTTTGTTTCTGCATTTGTTTTATTTTATTGCTCCGCGGTCCTGTTTTTCTAACAAAATTTGTTCAGGATAGTGGTAAATCTTTGGTTGAAATATTTAACCTTTTATTTTGGATTCATAATCGTGGCGAAAATTTCAGCGATTGAAGCTCCTGTGGTAGTTTCTTCGAAAAATTTGTCTAAGAAATCCTTTTGAAACTTTGTCTAGCTAGTTATGGAACCAACTGGCAGGTTAAAATACCAAGTAGAGGCTGAATTATCAAAGGTATAGAGAAAAATCCTACACACTACATCTTCATGTTGCATGTTCATCAATCTTATAGGTAATATGAATTTCTTGATATGGTCCTCAGGCAATCTGGAGGTTTTAGGGTCAAATTTAGGAAGTAATTTTTCTGGATGTCGGGGTAGGTTATGAACCTGTCCATGGATTGCCAAAGAATCTCTGGAAAACCATGGTTGATGATATTGAGTTTTATTTCCCATTTCTCCATTGTTATCATTATTATCCTCCATGGTTTTTGATTCAGAACCGGAGGGATTGTTGCATGAAATTGAAAGTAGTCAGTGCTCCCCGGTGTATCGTGACAAGGGACTAATCACCTCTTGTGGATCATTGAAATCTGGCACTGGTGAGTTTACCTCACATGCGGGTTTTGGTGTAATGACAGGCGTAGTACCAACAATTGGTATCAGAGATAGAGGTCATGAGTTCAATACACACTCAGCTCACGCTGAGGGGGAGATTGTTGCACGAAATTTAATGTAGTCAGTGCTCCCTGGTGTATCATGACAAGGGACTAATCACCTCTCGTGGATCCTTGAAATCTGGCGGTGGTGAGTTTACTAATCACTTGCGGGTTTTGGTGTAACAATAGTCGTAGTACTAACATGGATCTGAGTTAGACCCTTCCTCTTCGGATTCAAAATCTTCAAGTTTAGAGTAGTTACCAACTGGTGTTTCAGATATCATATTAAGGGGTTGTTCAATTTCATTAAGGGAAAAATCTATTAGGTCTTCTATCGAGTGAAAAAATACCTAATCAGGGGTGTCAACAATTTGTCTACTGATTTTTTTTTCAAGGAAGTAAAGGAGCTAAAGGCAATGCTCTGATTTTTCGGTCATAAGATCTTGTGATCCTTATGAACTTATTCAACTCTTAGTGGGGAAGAGTGTAAGGTATTTCAGGGAATATGTGTTTTTCCTCTTCTTATTGAGGTGAGTTACTCGTATCGTGAGTACTCTCTATATGTGGGTTGTCTTGAGACTGAATAGCCATGTATGTGGGATGTTTTGAATCTATAGGTTATGCGGAATATATTATCAAAAATATCATTAGCCATGATTTCATTTAGGCCCTCCTTCTAGCACCAATTCTGTTGAGGGGTCCAAGATCCCTTCAACTCAACAACATGAACCAAACCCGCCCAAGAGGCCCGACTAGACTCATAAGTGTTTAATTAGTGGTAAGGTTCTCGAGATTCGTGATCTCACTGGGTTTATCCATGGGATTTAATTTTGATTGACAGATATGTCTTTTCTTTCAAGCCTTCTCAAGTTAGGCAATTATTTTTTTGGTTCTTTTCTAATATTATAACAAAAGAAAGATAAAACTCTAAACTAGATAACAGAGAGAATATAACTATGTGTTTGAGGGGAAGGTTGGGTTTAGGATAACCTTTATACCCTAGCATGCAGATGAAGAATATATAAACAACTAGCATTAATACCATTTAATTAGTAGATATTCAAAATTGTCTGAGATAACAGCTACAGAAAAGAGACATACATGTGACAAGAAGCTAGTGCAAGAAAAGTAATTTCCAATATTCTATTATCAATCACAGGTTAACAAATCAATTTCTAGACACCAATTAGAATAAATGAACTGTTACAGCATCATAACATAAATTTAAACACAGGTACAACAAATATTACTCAACAAAGAAACAAATATCGAATCCGAAGACAAAGATAATCCTCCTCGGTCTAAACACATTCACGCTTCAAATGATAGAAGTGTCTTTGGTTCTAAACGGAACCTCTTAATTAAAATAAACTTGCACCGAAATAGTTCTATTACAAAATTTCAGAAAATAATTTCTCTCAAAAACCATCGACCCTTTTTCCCAGGTAGATCCCTTTATTTATAACCAAAAAAAAAATTAAACTAAAAATGGCTACTAGAGTTGTGTTAAATTAAGAAAACACCACGTGGCAGATTTATCTATTTGTTCTCTTTTGCTCATCTAGTGGTTTCACTGTAGTGGATGATTCTTCTTGTACTCTGACCACTTGACGAAGAGATCTTCACATGTGTTTGTGTTAGGTGTTTTATATGTACTAAAAAAGACACTAAACTACCCTCAATTAAATTGTCAACCCAGGGTAAGTAAACTTAGAGTTGTAGAAAAATATATGCCAAAAGTAAAAAGGTTGGTAGGAGTGTAGACTAACTATGGAAAGCAGCTATCTAGGGCTAATCTACTAAAGCAAATCTATCTAATGAACAAACCCTACTAAGCAAATTGAAACTAGGTAACCTAAGTACTTTTGGGCCAAGGACTGATGGATAGTTCCTAAGAAAGTGAATGAAAACTCTATGTAAAGAAAACTAGTTCATGACAATAAGCAAAGGTAAACTACTAAGCATACTAAGAAAATGATGAAAGAAAACTACCTTTAACTTGCCAACCTACATTCAATGAGAAACTACCCTATGAAATCAATTAAATAAGAAAGTAAGAAAAAACACCTATCTAACCTATTAAAGTAAATAGACAAGCAAGAAAAAACACCTAACTAACCTATTAAAGAGAATTGACAAGCAAGCAAAAGCACCTAACTAACCTATTAAAGCAAATAGACAAGCAAGCAAAAGCATAAAGAAAAAGACAAGGAAGCAAAGACTTCTCATTGAACAACTACCTAGCCTAAGAGGCAAGTGAACTAAATGCCTAATGAAAAACTATTTCTCTTGTGTGAAAGGAAATTTAAATTCTCAATGCAATGCATGAAAGGAAATCTATTCTGTTGAAAGCAAGAAAGACTACCAACTAAACTTATGAAAACAAGAAACTATCTCTTCTAACTTATGAAAGCAAGAAACTAACTTTAACCTATGAAACAATCAAATGTAATGTTGGTGGTTGTGTGAATGCCTTCGGTGGTGATGGATGATATCTCGATGACACTTGACAACAAAGGACAGTTCTAATGGTATAAGCTCAATACTAATTTCAATGGCAAAATGAAAGGTGTGAAGTAAACAGTCGAATGAAAACTTAGTCATGATAAAAGTAATGTTAAATACCATGCATATTCATGTATAAACCATCAACATCATGATGAGATCATCATTATCTAATTAAGAAATTCAATTGCATCTTAATCTATGAAAGGAAATTGCGTGAAAGGAAACTATACTATGTCTAGTTTAATCATTCAAGCTATGATAAGAAAATGACTGAAAAACTAAATTAAAAATATGATATTAAAAAGTGAATTGACAATTGCATTTAACCAATAACTAAGCAAGTGAAATCTATCTAATACTGAAGTAAGCAAGCTATGATTCAAAAACTGGAAGCAAATCTATCCATCCATCAATCTTTGTCAGAAGAAACTCAGATTAAAACTATGCTCTGTTCTAATAAAAAATATGTTCTAAGCTTGACTGCAAAAATATAAAAGAAAGCACAATTTATCATCTAACTACATGCGGGGTTAGTATAGTTAGAGAGAGACTTTTTAATTGCACACGGAATTAGTAAAGAGACTTAGAGACTTGCAAGCCTTTTCTAATCTATAAAATCAACACATACTATCACAAATCATAATCTAACCTGCAAAAAGAAGTAAAACAGTAAGCTACAACAAACTAATTAATTAAATAAAAATATACATGCACAGGAAAATGAAAAGACAATTTAAATTAGAAAAATGAAAAATAGACATTAAGACAATTACTAGACTATTGGTGGGCCCCCCAGTAATTCGTGGTCACTCTCTAAAAGCACACCACGACCTCAGCGGGCCAAATTCATCATAAAAATCCAAAAACGCAGTTTTGGCACTATTCTGGCAATGAAAAACTAGAAACAGAGCAAAATCGTTTTTCTGACAATTCTGATGCTTATGCTACTTGGTCAACAATCTAATGAGCATCCTATTGGTATTTATAAGATTACAACCTAGGTGGTCGACCACAGGAGGGTCAAACCACCTCTAAATTCGGCAAATTACATTAAATGCATCAATAACTAACAAAACAGAGGAACCCAATAAGTGCCCTCTTTGGACAACTGAAATCAAGTTGTCTTGATCTTAGTAGCTGGAGGGGGTGATGAAAAACAAAACCCATGTGCTCGATTTGTCCACCATTGGCCACCAATACCATAACTGCCAACTTGCCTTACGTTTTTGTGCAATATTGGGTGCCAGAACGAGTGAATGATCAAGTATCGGAACAAGTGTCGGACCAAGAAACATGGTGTGTTTTGCCCTGTAATAGAAGAAAAACATGAATTAACTCTTGGAAACCATAAAATATGATAAATTAAACTTGATTGAATCACAAAACATGAATTATACGTACCTCATGCCGATTGTATCATTTTACCATAAAATTCCTCAAAAATCTCCTTTGAAAGATAAAAAATGCATATATACATATGGAAAAAAGTGTATAATAACATCATGAAGATGATCATATCTCGGGCCCAACATACCCCCACACTAATGATTTTGTAGGTCCCACTGCAAACAAAAATAAATCATCCCTTGGAACTAGGCTTGCTGAGGAGGGTCGGCTTTGGAAGCCTCTCCTTCTTGTTATGTAGGCTTAGCCTTGTGCTTCTTATGTTGCTTTAATTATGCTCTTATGTTGCGGTTAGATTGGGTCATCCCATCGACCAACTGTTGAAGGGAGATAACTTTTTCCTGCGGGACTACATTTTCATGATGAAGGTGTGCATCTATTGTGTTCCTCTCCTCCAATTATTGGAGAAGCTGATCGTTTTCCCTTTGTAGCTCCTCTATGGTTAGGGACAAATCAATGATCTTCGAGGAAGGCTTAGGTCCTTTGAGAGATGTGTCAACTTATCAATTTTAGGATCAAGAGTGAGCATGGGTGAAGTAGGTGTGATGGGAGATCGGAAAGGTGAGGTAGTTTCTGATTTTATTTTCCTTAGTGGCTCTAAACCATCCGCAGAGACTTCTCTAGGTTTCTTATGAGGGCTCTCAAGGTCGGAGGATACTTGGATAGGATCTGAAGCAGGTGGAGGCTTGGCATAAGGCTTGGTTCTTATGTCCCGTGTACTCTTCTGAAAAGGTCACTTACCAAATCGGTTGACTCCTCCCTTGTTTGTGGGAATGATTGGAAAGTCTTGCTCCATTACTTCTTGGGGCTTCTTAGGTGTAGGATCAAGAGAAAATGAAGGCATTGGGGGGTCAACAATAGGCTTCTTTTAGTCTTTGTTCTTGGTCTTCTTCCTCGATGAAGAAGTAGGAATATCAACAAGATTTTGGTATTGTTCCGACAAAGAGGGAGTTTGTGCAAGGGAGTTTGGAGTTTTTGGAGAGTGAGGCTTGGATGGAGAGATATTTTTTAGGCTAAGTCACTTTTTTCCAGTCTTAACTATCAAGTGAGGATTTGCAAATTGGTAGATAAAGGCATCCCAACTTTTCCACTGCTTCTCTAGTTCGGTGAGAATGCGGAGTTTGATCAAACCATGGTGGAAAAGACTATTGTGGGGGTTGGTCACATTTTTCCTCACTTGAGAGGACATTTTCTCCAAGCTTTTGAGAAAATAAAAAGGTAAGTTTAAAGGTTTATTGAACAGAAAATGAGCCAGCAATCTAAAGTGACAAGCTTTGAAGGTAGAGTATCTACCTTCACATGTAATTAACCATGTGATGACGATAAGGGGATTGACCAATTCTGGATTTATCCACTCCTTAGCATACCCTTTCTCTCCTAAAATGCTCTCGAATTTGGGCTTAAACACCCTGTTGTAACTTGAGCGTGGTAATTGATGATTCTTGAACCACCTATCTCCCATTCTTGGAAGTTTTGTTGCAGCAACAATTGACTCTTCTGTGACTGCAAAATTGAGAGACCCTACATGTGTTATCCTGCCATCAAAAACAACTGCAAATTGCATAGAAAGACCGTCATCATGGCCTTGCAAACTTGACAGAAATGGCCCCCAGCCAGCATGCAATAACACTTCCCTACACTATGCGAATTCTGGAATGGAAAACAATTCTTCATAGGAGGAGGGTTCGTATCGTTTGGGCATTGTGATAGGGTTTGAATTCACCAAGCAAGGGAGAAATCGAGCCACATAGAGACACGAATTGGGCACAGTCTGAGTGCAATTGGAACAGAGGGAAAATTTTACCAAGAAAGGGTGCAAACAAGCCAAGAAATGGCATGGGTTTAACACAGTTGGAGTATGATTAGAACAGAGGGTGAATTCGGCAGTGGTTAAGCGTGATTCCTTAATGCAGGGCAAAGAAAATGGCAAGGGAAAATGAAACAATAGAGTGCCCAACCCGATTTTGGATGCTCTTATGGTGGAATACGTTGCCCACATGTGCGCGTGAGCTGCCATGTGTGGGAGACTTGAATTTGATGGAAAGCTTGGGAGAAATGGAGTGGTGTGTACTTAGATCAATGTCCAAGTCTCTTGACTTGGACATTTGATCATAACAATATGAAGCATCTTTTAATCAATGCATGTAACAAATTTAATTAAATGTGATTGAATTCTAGTTCCTTGGAATCTAGGACAGTTACTGGTATGCAATGCAATGGCACTTCAAACGACACTTCAAACGACATTGTGTCTGACACCTCATCCGGCACCTCATCCGGTACTTCATCCGATACCCCTATGTTAAGTGCATTTTCGCCTCTTTTAATGGACAACCTACAATTTTGAAGTGTTTTTGACAACCATAGTGGTTAATGAGCAGAGGTAAAGTGCTCCATGCTTACTCATTCTTCTTGTATATGACATATAGTGTCAAAACCTATAATAAACAGGTTATAGCAAGCATAAAACATGTATTGTCAAACCTACAGTATGCAGCTTGTAATAGATAACCTATAAATAATGGTCTATTAAGCATGAGTTCAGTAATGTATAGCACACAAGAGTTAAGAATTTAAAAATAACATGACTATCAATGTAATAACCTGTATCATGGTAATAATACAAAAATTCTTGCAAAGACTCCTTTCTCTAGGCAATGATCATTTGTCAACTCATGAACCCCTCCCCCACACCTAATTATTGTGACACCTCACAATCAAAAGTATAGGAAACTAGTCAGTATCCCCCAATAACCGAAGATTTACAATATGTCAAGTGTAAAGATGAAATTTCACAGATTGGTCCGACGAGACAGTTAGGAGATGGCCCCACCTATAGGATAAGAGATCCTATATATAGATAAGAAGAGGTAAGCAAGAGAGTTTCAAGATAGTCTTAGAGTCATTCCCCGATGGCAAGTTTATGAGATTCATTAACCTTAGCTAAACCACACATACTTCATGTCATATTTGTTTGCAAGTAATGTCGTACATCAGGACAAGTTTAGATTTATTATTTATTTTTTCATATCATCATCCTCGCTAGGTAGAATGCCCCATTGCCAGCAAGCTTGTTCAGTACTCCGGCAAGTTTACCTAGTCATACCACAGGCCAGTACCCGCTTCCAACAGACCTGTTCAATATCCCAGCGTGTTAGCCTCTTAAACCCTCAGAGACTGGCCCTCCATCCTTTAAGATTTTATTATAAGATTGCTTATGCAAGAAGATGGGGGAACAGCTCTGAAACAACTTTTCTTTCTTTTTCTTTTTAATTGGGATAGTATTTATGTTAGAGGATGACTTTCCATTATATTGTTTAGTGGTTGTCCTGATGTAAGGGGTACTTAAGCGGACGTGACCTATCTAAAGATATGATATAATCAAGTTATTTAGTGTGTAGTGGATGGTACCATCAAGAAAGAACAGAAAGGTATCTCTAGGCTCAACTCACTTTCTTCTTTTGTAATTATGATGATGTTTCCATGACTAACCGCTAATGATACCTCCCTGTTACTCTTTGATAAAGACACTTGACTTACTTACTCAGGTTTCTTGAAAAAACTGTACAAGAGACCTCTAGGCTTGATAGTTATGGTATCACTTCCTTATACAATGGTGAAGAGTTTCAAGAGAAACTTCTTTAGAATGCCTTAAAAAATGATAATTTTTGCAAAAACATGGCTAATTATAGTAAGTCAATATTCATTTGATGCTTTAGAAGACACAAAATTCAAGTATAACAATGTTTTGATGAAAGATCCTTCAAACGGTGTACTCCCGGTGAAATAATTACTTACAGAAATATCTAGAATTGCCTTATTAACAAAATACAAAAATTATTTACATATATACAGTAGGAAACTCAGAAAATGTTTCAAGAACAAGGGGGGACTTCCCCATCTACTAAGGCCAATGCCTTGTCAATTGTCATGACCTCTAGAAAATCTTCTCTGGAAATGGACTTATGATAAAACTTAAGTCGATGTCCATTTACCACAAAGGAGACTTGTCCATCGTCAATTGTTTTAATTTTTACAGCTCCATTGTTGTATACAGTGTCTACCTCGTAAGGGCCCAACCAACGGGTGGTAAGTTTGCCTTTGAATTTTTTGAACTAGGAATCAAACAACAGGGCCCAATCACCAGGCTGGAAGTGTTTCTTTTTAATAAACTTGTCATGCCACTTGCTCCTCTGGTTTTGGACCAATATTGTTCGTTGGATGGCATCTTGCCTGATTTCATCTAATTCATTCAATTGTAGGGATCGTTGCTTCTGAGCCTCATCTAGGTTCAATCCTAATTATGCACCAATACGAAAGGTCCTTACTTGGAATTCTATTGGTAAAAGTACTTGTTTCCCATACACTAGCTCATAAGGGGTATGCCCAGTGGTATTTCTCCAGGTAGTTTGGTATGCCCACAAAGCCTCTGGGAGCCTATCAGCGCAATCTCGGTGATGGAACTGAACAGTCTTGGTCAATATTGCTTCTAAAAATTTGTTTGTGGATTCTACCTAACCATTGTCTTGCAGGTGGTATGGAGAAGATTTACAATGTTTAATCCATATTTCTCTGTTAGCTCTTTCATTAGCTTGGAAGTGAATTGAGTGCCTTGGTCGGTAACAATTTCACAAGGGACACTGAAGCAGGTAAAGATGTATTCATAGATGAATTCGACAACAGACTTCTCTATGGCCCTAAATAGGGATTTTTCCTCTACCCATTTGGTGACATAGTCCGTACAAACCAAGATATAATTCTTCCTACGGGACATGGGTGAAATTGGTCCTACAAAGTCAAGGGCCCATTTTTCGAAGGGTTCTATCATAACTTGGGCCTGAAAAGGCATTTCGTCAGATGATGTAGGTCTACCTATCCTTTGGCAACTATCACAACTTCTCACATACTTGGTAGAATCTTTGAAAATGATAGGCCAATAGTAACCTGAATGTAATACCTTATATGTTGTGCATTTGTCAGAGAAATGGCCACCACATGGTCCATCATGACAACTTCGTAGTATCTTAGGGACCTCGTCCTCTTGGACACATCTACGAATAATCAAATCAGGACCTGTGTGAAAAACATCATGACCAATCCAAGAGTAATTAGCACTCTGTGTAATAATTTTCTGCTTTTCATAAGGTGACAAATGAGATGGTAACTTCCTAGTAGCCAGATAGTTTGTCATATCTGCAAACCATAGGGTATTGACGGAGAGGGTGAAGAGGTGCTCATTTGGGAAACTATCATCTACAGGGATGTCATCATCCTCATTCTTTATTTGGGAAAGAAAGTCAGCTACTACATTATCCTTTCCAGGTCGGTCAAGCACAGTAATATTAAATTCTTGTAAATAACAAGAGCCACCTAGTCACTCGGCCATTAGTTATAGGTTTATTCATGAGGAACCTAATGGTGGAATGATTAGTGTGTATAAATACTTCATAACCTGTAATGTAATGACGAAATTTGTTAATAGCATGAACAACTGACAAGAACTCTTTCTTGGTGACTTTGTAGTTCAACTCGGTAGGGGACAAGTTCTTGCTTATAAAATAAATGGCATAGGATTATTGGTATTCTTTCTACCCTAATACCCCTCCTATTGCAGTGTTGGAGGCATCAGTGGATATATGAAATGGGAGATTCCAATTGGGCCCTCTAAGAATTGATGCCACAGACAGCTTGGCTTTCAGGGTTTCAAAGGAAGTTTGACAATGTGCAAGATACCAGATATATAAAATATGCAGAACAGAAATAAAATGCTAGAAATGGAAGAATAACAGTAAAATATCCATCATAATCTTCACAATACACAGAAATGATATACGAAATAGAAATAGAAAAGAACTTTGATTCGGAAAGCAATGTTCACAGGCCTCTTCGAGGGGGCAACCTCCAGTCAAGCAACGCTCTGTTACAATAATCTCCAAGCTAGGGTTTTCATACCCTCGACCCTTATTTATACTAAATATGTCTATTAAGAGAAGCATCTAGAGGAAGATCCTTCTAGAAGAGGAAGCTTCTATTAGGTCTTCTTACATCCGCCTTATTCTATTTTATTGAAAGGTCTCATTAATATTGACCTTTATTACATCCGAATATATTGATCTACCTATGTGCGGGTTAGGACCTTAACATATCCGCCCCCTTAAAAACAACCTTGTCCTCAAGGCTTGAGATGTGGAAATTGCTGCAGAATGGTAGTTGGTTCCCAAGTGGCATCTGTTGGAGTCATATCTTTCCACTATACTAGCACTTCCTTGATGGTTCTCTGATGCAGGCGACGCTCCCGCTGATCCAAAAATGCTTCTGGTTGTAGCCAAATGGATCCTTCTTCAGCTAAATATGGAGGTTGGTTTGAATTTGGCACCTGGTTCCAATCACCTTCTTCAAGCATGAAACATGAAAAACAGAATGTAGCTTCGACTGACTGGGCAGAGATAACTGATATGCGACTTCTCCCACACGCTTGAGAACTGTGTAAGGGCCATAAAATTTGGGTGCTAGCTTCTGGCACTGCTCAGCCTTGAGGTAAGTTTGCTTATATGGTTTCGTAGAAACACCTGATCCCCTTCTACAAATTGACGTTCGGAGCGACCTTGATCTGCATGCTGCTTCATTCTATTCTGGACCATGACCAAGTTCTCTTTAAGGGTACGAAGGATATCCTCTCGGACTGTAAGTGTTTGGTCAACCGCCTGGACCTTCGAGGTACCCGGTAAGTATGAGAGAACTGAAGGTGGCTTATGTCCATACACTGCTTCAAAAGGAGTCATGTGAGTGGCTGTATGGTATGTAGTGTTGTACCACCATTCGGCTAGGGGTAACCATTGAGCCCACTGGTGTTGTTTTTTCAGAGGCAAAGCACCTCAGATGTGTTTCCAAACACTTGTTGACGACTTCCGTATGACCATCTGTCTAGGGATGATAATTTGAGATGAGATGCAATTGTGTGCCTTGTAGCTTAAACAGTTCTTGCCAAAAATTGCTTGTGAAAGTTGGGTCTCGATCAGAAACAATAGAGTTTGGCATGCCATGAAGCTTGAAGACCCGATCCATGAAAATTTGAGCCACCGTGGATGCAGTAAATGGGTGGTAAAGAGAACAGAAATGAGCATACTTGGAAAGGCGATCCACCACCACCATTATGACTGATTTATTCCCCGATTTGGGTAAGCCTGTAATAAAGTCCATAGAGATATATTTCCAAATAGCAGGGGGAATCGGAAGTGGTTGGAGGGTGCCTGGAGATTTGACTGTTTCTCCCTTGTTGCGTTGACATACCTCACATTCAGCCACAAACTTACGGATGTCATGTTTCATACCATCCCAGAAAAAAGAACGTTTGACTCAGTCATATGTTTTGGTGAACCCTGAGTTCCCCGCTGTGGGTGTAGCATGAAGCTAAGAAAGTACCATGGATTTGAGCTTGGATTGTTTACTTAAATACAAGCGGACTTTGTATCGAAGCTCATCCTGGAGCCAGGTGTGCCTTGGGGGAGCCTGAGACTTGTTCTGCAGTTGCTGGATCAGATGCGAACTTTTGGGGTCTTGAAGCCATTCCTGGTGCACAGCTTGCAACCACTCGGGTACAATGAAGGAAAGAGAAAAAAGGGATCCATTGTCTTCATATTTTCGAGACAGTGCATCCGCCACGACATTGTCTTGGCCCTTCTTGTAAATGATCTCATAATCATATCCAAAGAGCTTAGTGACCCATTTTTGTTTCTCCTGGGAGGAAATGCGTTGTTCCAGAAAGTACTTGAGGCTTTGATGGTCGGTATTAATTTGGAATCGTTGACCCAAGAGATAAGGACGCCATAATTCAATGGCATGCAGAATCACCAACATTTCCTTTTCATAAATGGGTTTGCCCAGATTCTTTTCAGATAGTTGCTTGCTAGTGAAGGCCAAAGGTCGACCCTCTTGCATAAGGATAGCGCCAATTCCTTTCCCTGAGGCATCGCATTCCAACACAAATGTCTTTGTGAAGTCGGGAAGGGCCAGAACCGGAGTGGTGCACATGGCTGTCTTCAAAGTTTGAAAATATTGAGTAGCTGCTGGGGTCCAAGTGAAAGAGTTATTTTTTAGGAGAGTCGTGAGAGGTGCTGTAATCTTTCCATAGTTCTTAACGAACTTGCGATAATACCCAGTGAGGCCCAAAAATCCACGCAAGATTTTGAGAGTCTTTGGGTGCGGCCAGTCTTGCATAGCTTCAATCTTTTTCGGGTCCACCCTGACGCCATCCTTGCCCACCAGATGAACCAAGTATTCTACTTTGGATGCACCAAAAGAACATTTGGACTGTTTCAGGAAAAGTTGGTGCTGAGAAAGTAGTCTGATAACTTGATCCACATGAGTAAGATGGTCTGTCCATGTCTTTCTATATATGAGGATATCATCAAAGAAAACTAAGACAAAATGACAGAGAAAAGGGCAGAAGACATGGTTCATGAGGCTCTGAAAGGTGGAGGGGGCGTTACACAAACCAAAGGGCATGACCAAAAACTCATAGTGGACCTCATGAGTGTGAAAGGTCGTCTTGGGAATGTCGGACTCTTTCATACGTATCTGGTGATAGCCCGAGTGAAGATCAAGTTTGGTGAAGAATTGGGCACCACTCAATTCATCCAGGAGGTCATCAATGACAGGAATGGGAAATTTGTCTTTGATGGTTAGTTT
>ML788736.1:104117-148193 GCA_009831015.1 Picea engelmannii
CTGGGGTTGCCTAACAGGTGTCACTTCCCCCTGGGTGTATATATGGTGGATGCATGTGTCAGGATGTATACCCTTCATGTCAGTGTATTCCCAGGAAAATGCTCCTGATTGTTCTTTAAGGATATCTACTAACTGTTTCTGTTGGTTTGTATCTAGCCCGGAGTTTATATGTAAAAATTTCCCTATACTAATCTCATAGGGCATAGTATAACACATGGCAAACTCATCTATTTCAAAAATAAAATATGTCGAAGACAAAATAGATGGATCTAATTGTTCTTGAAATTCTTCCCCAAACATGTACTCAAATTGGGGAAAAGACTGTGGAAAATCCACACATGTAATAGCAGAAATGAATTGGTTTATCACATTTTATGGTGTATGCTCCTAGAGTGTCGTTGCATGGTCACTAAGAAATACAGGTTCTTCCCAGTCTTCGTTCTCGTATGGAAATTCAAACCACCATAGATTCTCCATAATAGGCTGAGCTTGAGGGTAAATGGTGAGCTTCTGGATAGAGAGACCATTTGACATGGTCATTTCTCCTTCTCTACAGCTAATAAATGCATTGGCTATGGCTAGCCAAGGTCTTCCCAAAATAACAGGGTGGCCTCGGGCAGGATCCTTTGAATGAATAACAAGAAAATCTACGGGGTACTCCCATGAGGCTAAAGTAACCATGACATCATCTAAAATCCCTTCAGGTATAACCCTAGTCTTATCTGCTAATTCCAAAATGGTTGGGGTAGGCCAAAGAAGAGGTTGTAACTATAATTGTTCCAAGGTAGTAGCAGTCATAACATTGATGGTTGCCCCTACGTCTATGAGAGTGTTTCCGATGGGGACCTCCTTAATGGTTATGGTCACTACGGGGTTTCTTGGATTCCCATACTTTGCTAGCTTTAGTTGCTCTGATATGTACTCAGAGAGTCCTTCTACCAAATGTACTGTAGGAGGGTCCTTTTGCTTCCTATCTGGCTTCTTGATACACAATTCTTTGACTACCTTACTATAGATTGGAATGTCTTTAATGGTTTGAAGTAGGGGAATTTTGACACAAATATTTTTCAATTCATTCAAAATGTCAAATTCTGGTTGGGTGGTAGGTTTCTCGATTACCAATCAGTCTGGATAAGGAGGGACCTTCGTAATTTGTGAAGGTTCATTTTGGGGAAGCTTGGGTTCTTGATTCTTTGAGATAATAACATCTTCCCACCTAGTGTCATTTGTGGGTTGTTGGGTGGTTTCTTCTTCTTCTTCTTCCTAGATGACTGCTGAAGTCTCTGCCTATCTAGAAATTTTCTTGATCTTAGTTGCATTTCCTGTAATGGAACATGAGTAATAACATATGTTGGGAAGGCCTGCGTCTCAACATTGTTAAGAGGTTAAGGGGGCTTATTATTGGGATTCGGCACTGGTTGTGCCAACAATAGTGTCAGTTTTGGGGAGCTTGTATTTTGAAATTGGAGTGGTTGTTGTTGTGGGATAGCAGGTAAAGGTGGTGGAACAAAACCTGGCAAAGGCTGCAGAGTGTTTGATGAGAATTGAGAATAAGGATGGTTGTACATAGGAATAGGTGGAGCTTGAGGATTTCCTTGGTTGTGTCCTCCCGTCCATCCTTGAATCCAAGGATGTTGGTACTTAGTAGACCAGTTTTACCAACCTGGTGAGTTCCACTATTGTTGTTGATAATAGGGTGGAACTTGGGATTGTAGATCCGGGTATGTGGGTTGATTCCTAGGATGCCATGGCCTCCTCGGTGAATAAGAAGACTCCCCAGGGTCTCCAATCCTATATATGGCTAATAAACCGAGAAATGATGGGCATTTTTCAGTCACATGGTCTTCTGTACAGAAGCCACAAACTGAAATGTTATCTAATGGGCACTCCCTTGAGGAATGCTTCCTCCTGCATCTTGTGCAATATATGCTCATTGCTGCATTTTCCTCCTCCTGTTTCTTTTTGAGTTTAAGGGTATCCAACTGGGAACCTATTTTGTTTAAGATGTCAGTCTTGAAGTTTTCTAAAAGGTTCCCTATCTCTACTCTCGTAATACCGCCTGAACTAACTAGTTTTAAGCTTCTATTGTAAGGGTCCCAAACATTCTTTCCTGTTTTGGCTCTACTCCTTGAGTAGTTTTTACACATTTCACATATTTCAGAAAATGGTTTATGAGAGGTGTCACCTGATGCCATCAGGTTAAGCACCTCTAGATATTCTTCTGAAATTCCCTTAAGGAAAAGAGCCCTAACTACATCCTCTGGGAGGTCATGGTATTTTGACTTCTGGGAGATATAACCAAATCTTTCCATATAGTCTTTAAGGGTCTCGTCTTCTAACTGTTGGAATTTAAAGATGTCATTACAAGACTCTTTGGTCTTGCAGTAGTCTTGGTACTTCTTAAGAAAGATGTCTTTCATGGATTCCCAAGACCTAATACTAGATTCTCCCAACCCCATGAACCATCTTAATGCAGAGTCTTTGAGGGTGGTAGGAAAGAATTTTAATTTATGGGCATCTTTCACATAGTTGTAGCTCCTACACAAGATGTCAAATTCAAATAGGAAGTTGTTTGGATCTTCATTGTTTTTACCATAAAAGGTAGGCAGTGTTGAGAGAGGAATATTCTTCATGTTGACATTTGGAGTGGTGTCTAAAATCGGAAACCCGAAGGTAGTTTCGGTTTTGTTTCCAGTTTCTTCTTCCTCTCCATGTCTGACATTGTTATGGTCCTCCTGATCACCCATATTTGCTTGGTTTCCAAAAAGAGAGTACATAAGTGGTTTTATCTTTGAAGAGAACAAGATTTCCCTTTGATGAAAAGGTCTTCCTACTGATTGGATGTTTGGGACTCTACTCGAGTTGGTTGAGATTATTGGTGCCAAAGTTTCTTTGTTAATCTGAGAGATAATTATATTGGCTGAGCTACCAAACAAAAGATTCACCTATTTAGGGTCGATGATGTCTTTAAAATTAGAGTCCCCTGTGGTGGTGTAAAAGCAAAGGTTGTATTGTTTGGTTCTGTGGAAGACTCGAGTGGTCTTGCCTCCTGTCCTAGTATGATTGATGCTTCAATTTCTTGTTCTATAGTGTTCCCTATGTTAGTCCCTTCAAAGACTGTTTTAGCTCTTTGGGTTGAGCTATCTCATGTTTTTTGGTATCGGTCTGCGGATTTTATAAGAAGAACGTTCCTTCCCCCAAAGAGATCAGAAGGAACCTTGGTTGAAATGTCTGATTTTGATTTAATGTATCTACCTTGTGGGTCTCTAGGCCTATTCATGAAAGAAAGCAAAAACAAAAAGAAAAAGATACCATTTGATTCCTAGGTCTATTCATGAAAGAAAACAAAAAGAAAAACTACTATTGGGTTTGGGGGAACCTGCTATAGCAGATGCGCATGTTCTTACCTCTCGTCTTAAAGTTCCCCCACCACCAAACTAATGCTAAGGTATAAAGATGATCTAATTCCTAATTACTTCTTACTTTAAGACAACTCCCCGAAAATGACGCCAAAATGTTAGGTGATTTATATGTACTAAAAAAGACACTAAACTACCCTCAATTAAATTGTCAACCCAGGGTAAGTAAACTTAGAGTTGTAGAAAAATATATGCCAAAGGTAAAAAGGTTGGTAGGAGTGTAGACTAACTAAGGAAAGAAGCTATATAGGGCTAATCTACTCAAGAAAACCTATCTAATGAACAAACCCTACTAAGCAAATTGAAACTAGGTAACCTAAGTAATTTTGGGCCAAGGATTGATGGATAGTTTCTAAGAAAGAGAATGAAAACTCTATGTAAAGAAAACTAGTTCATGACAGTAAGCAAAGGTAAACTACTAAGCATACTAAGCAAATGAAGAAAGTAAACTACCTTTAACTTGCCAACCTACATTCAATGAGCAACTACCCTATGAAGCAATTAAATAAGAAAGTAAGAAAAAGCCCCTATATAACCTATTAAAGAAAATAGACAAGCAAACAAAAACACCTAACTAACCTATTAAAGCAAATAGACAAGCAAGCAAAAGAACCTAACTAACCTATTAAAGCAAATAGACAAGCAAGCAAAAGCATAAAGCAAAAGACAAGTAAGCAAAGACTTCTCATGGAACAACTACCTAGCCTAAGAGGCAAGTAAACTAAATGCCTAATGAAAAACTATTTCTCCTGTGTGAAAGAAAATTTAAATGCTCAATGTAATGCATGAAAGGAAATCTATTCTGTTGAAAGCAAGAAAGACTACCAACTAAACTTATGAAAACAAGAAACTATCTCTTCTAATCTACGAAAGCAAGAAACTATCTTTAATCTATGAAACACTCAAATGTAATGTTGGTGGTTGTGTGAATGCCTTCAGTGGTGATGGATGATATCTCGATGACACTTGACAACAAAGGACAGTTCTAATGGTATAAGATCAATACTAATTTCAATGGAAAAATGAAGGGTGTGAAGTAAACAGTCGAATGAAAACTTAGCCATGATAAAAGTAATGTTAAATACCCTGCATATTCATGTATAAACCATCAACATCATGATGAGATCATCATTATCTAATTAAGAAATTCAATTGCATCTTAATCTATGAAAGGAAATTGCGTGAAAGGAAACTATACTATGTCTAGTTTAATCATTCAAGCTATGATAAGAAAATGGTTGAAAACAGAAATTAAAAACATGATATTAAAGAGTGAATTGACAATTGCATTTAACCAATAACTAAGCAAGTGAAATCTATCTAAAACTGAAGTAAGCAAGCTATGATTCAAAAACTGGAAGAAAATCTATCCATCCATCAATATTTGTCAGAAGAAACTCAGATTAAAACTATGCTCTGTTCAAATTAAAAATCTATTATAAGCTTGACTGTAAAAATATAAAAGAAAGCACAATTTATCATCTAACTACATGCGGGGTTAGTATAGTTAGAGAGAGACTTTTTAATTGCACACAAAATTAGTAAAGAGACTTAGAGACTTGAAAGTCTTTTCTAATCTATAAAATCAACACATACTATCACAAATCATCATCTAACCTGCAAAAAGAAGTAAAACAGTAAGCTACAACAAACTAATTAATTAAATAAAAATATGCATGCACAGGGAAATGAAAAGACAATTTAAATTAGAAAAATGAAAAATAGACATGAAGATAGTTACCAGACTGTTGGTGGGCCCCCCATCAAGTCGTGGTCACTCTCTAAAATCACACCACGATCTCAGCAGGCCAAATTCACCATAAAAATCCAAAAACGCAGTTTTGGCACTATTCTGGCAATGAAAAACTAGAAACAAAGAAACATCATTTTTCTGGCAATTATGATGCTTATGCTACTTGGTTAACAATCTAATAAGCATCCTATTGGTATTTATAATCTTACAACCCATGTGGTCGACCATAGGAGGGCCGAACCACCTCTAAATTTGGCAAATTACATTAAATGCATCAATAACTAACAAAATGGAGGAACCCAATAAGCGCCATGTTTGGACAGCTGAAATCGAGTTGTCTTGAGCTTAGTAGTTGGAGGGGGTGATGACAAACAAAACCCATGTGCTTGATTTGTCCACCACTGGCCGCCAATACCATAACCGCCAACTTGCCTTGCATTTTTTTGCAATACTAGGTGTCGGAACGAGTGTCGGATCAAGTACCGGAACAAGTGTCGGATCAAGTGTCGAAACAAGTGTCGAACCAAGAAACATGGTTCTTTTTTCCCTGTAATAGAAAAAAAACATGAATTAACTCTTGGAAACCATAAAATATGATAAATTAAACTTGATTGAATCACAAAACACAAATTATACATACCTCATGCCGATTGTATCATTTTACCATAAAATTCTTCAAAAATCTCCCTTGAAAGATAAAAAATGCATATATACATATGGAAAAAAGTGTATAATAAAGTCATGAAGATGATCATATCTCGAGCCCAACAGTTTGCATATGGAAACCTATGTTGATCCATCAGAGCGGAGAAGACCTCTTTTATCTTTATTTCTCGTTCCTTGTACTTGATTTGCTTGACACTTAAGTGTTGTAGGACTGCGAGAGCTCTGATCAGGTGTTCCATGAACTTATTTACTTGACCTGGAGTCATTCTTGAAATTTCAAAATCTCTTCTTCCCATGTTGATTCTTGCTCTGTATGTCGCTTGACTATGTCATGCAAATAGGAGAAATCCTTCAGTGAACCAAACTTTGGTAGGTCAATTATTTTCATCTCTCGATTGATTTTCTCCCAACTTTTCTCGCACTCTCCCCATATTTCCTATATCTTCCGTTGAGGTTCCTCAACCATACATACCCAATATTCAACTGCTTTCTTGATTCGAGAGATGTTGCTATACATCAACACTCGAAAGCCATGCTCTTCTATGTCTCAGCCTTTCCCCACTTCATTTATGTAATCGATCCGCTCCAAGGCCTGATGTGCCTTCTCATACCATCTTTGTACGTCCTTACAGGTTTCCAACCCCATGAGGGTATCTTCTTGAAAATTTTCTATGCAAGCAGTGAAGAGATTCCTTTCTCTTGTGAATTGCGCATATGTTTCTCGGAACTCACTCTTCAGGATTATGACTGCTTGTGTTGAATTCTAGTAATACTCTGCTTGATGGTGTAGATGGTCCAACTCTTTCTTCATGGCGGCTATTTCCTTTTCATCCCTTCTTTCCCTATCCAAAGTAGCATCGGTTATAGCCATACCTGCTCCAATCAACTTAGTGATCTTAGCATTTTTGGTATCGAACATCGTCTCCTCTATGGTGATGAGAAGTGTGCTATCGAGCGTGAGTCTCCCTTTTTTGGTCGTTCTTCTCATCATAGCCTTCCTTTTTCTATCATAAGAGATCGCCTGTATATCGACGATTTCATCCACTGGTTCATGAATCTGTTTATCTCCCCAGGTCAAAGTGTTGCCTAAGACTCCTCCCATGTAGAAATGTTCTATGACTGGTTCTTGTAATTCCTTAGCAGAGGAGGTTTTTGTATGCTTTGGTGACTTGGCCTCCTATTGGTCCTCATCGGTTGATAGATTATTTTTCCTAGTTGGGGAGATAGGAAAAGAATCAACCTTAGTTGAGGGGTCGGCCGTTGAATTGTTGATTTTTGGTTGTTGTGTTTCATCTTCCTGTTCACTAGCACCCAAGTCATTGTTCGAGCTATCCTTTTGAAGTTGTGGTCCCGTCGAGAGTACGTCTACATTCATTCTCACCTTCCTGTGGATTTGGGATGAAAGCATCGGAATATGGAGGAGATGTTGCCCCTGGTTCTTCATCTTTTGTGATTGGTACCAATGTTATGTGCGAGACCCAGGGATGATTTTAGGGGATAAATTTCGCTCATGGGCTAATTTTCCATGGTTTTTCCCAAAACATGTTCGTCATTCTAAAAATGATTCGCCCAAATTCTATAGGATAAAATTAATTTACCTTAAAAATCGCCAAAATTTTATACAAACTATATAAAATCCTTAGAAATTTGAACATTTTTACAAAAATATCACCAAACATTTATAGTTGGCATATAAAGGATTAGTAATATTCGCCAAGGTTTCTATGTTTTAAAATAAATTTCCATCCTTAAAATCATCCTTGGCGAGACCTCTGAAATTTCCTCATCGTCATATATAGTAATTAAGTCTATGAGGACATTGGGCACACCCATCCCTCTTGATGCTCTTTTTATCCTCCGTTGAGCTATAGTGGTCACCGACCATCCTTCTTGTGGGAAAACAGAGCTAGGGTTTTCTTTATCAACGGCTTCCTCTGGGGGAGTTGTCACTAATCCGTCTAACTCTTCTCTTTGATTTCTTGTGTCGGTCGAGGTAATCCTCAAAGGTTATATCAAAGGGTTAAGTGGGGGATTTTCTTCTAACCTTTGTATATCTTTTTGGGATTCTTCTAGTAATAGAATCCCCCTCCTTCGTGCCTTGTTGCTTCTACTGCTCTGTTTACGTGTAGCACACCTTTTCTGCTACTAAGGCTTAAACGCTATTACAAGGAGACTATAACACCACTTGGTACATAACTCATACAGATATTATATAATCCACATGCATTTAAACAAATAAACACATACTACACAGAGTATTCATATGAGTTACTGCCATAATTAACAATCAATAGCATTTCATACTAATTCATATACACAACAGAAAATCATGATAACATAAACAGTAGAGTCATGCAAAACATGATTAAAACATAATCAGATACTTATCTTTTAACAGTGGTAGATTCCACCAACCAAGTGCAGGCCTTCCACGAACCTCCCAGCCTTAGACCGCACTGCTCATCAGCTCAGCAATGCGTCACCCCCGAGCTGGGACTAAGCTCCACCCCAAGGAAGGAAATCTAGGCTAGGCTGAGGTTATAGGGAAAACAACACATAACCACAAGGAAGGGGATTCTCTCCAAGGAACCTCCCATGCTCACTGCCCACAGACCCTCATTCCCCACATGCATGTTCCACCCTAGGAGTATACACCTTCTCTGTCACCTGGACAGTCCTTCGACTACTAATCTCCCTTGCCTTGGGTTACAGGAACAGGTCGGACCGGAAGTCTATGGGCTCTATGGAAGCTACAAGGTTCCTTCCAGGAGTTCTCTCCTTCCTTTGTGCACTCTCTCACCTGGAGGGAGTCGCTCACAGGCCAACAACCTATTCTTCCAACTCCAACCACCTCTCTCAACTAGAGAGAGTGTTGTAAAAACTGGCCAACAAACCACACAGGATCAAACACTACACGTCCACCACAATCCACGACAATCCATACACGAACACCCCAGGGCATCTCCAGATGGGTGCAACAGTATAACCAGGCTTAGCAGGGATGAGACACTTCTGTTTTCTCAATTTGGAAACATGGAATAGACTCACACTCTGGATTCTCAGGGATGCGTGACGAGTCGTCCGCGTAGGGGTCAATTCAGACTTCCCGGTTTAGAACAGAGAAGGGGTGTACCAGCATTCTAGAACAAAAACAGACTCTTTCCCAAATCCATGCAGGCTTCTCGTTCAGGGAATATACACACTGGTTTTCTCAGAGCCAGACACAAACTTTTTGAATCACAGGGACGCACGAAGGTTCTCTGCAGGAGTCGGGTTGGTAGTACTATCTAGGGCTCTGTACGCGTTCAGACAATCGGGTAGAATGGGGGAGGAACCCTTCTCACGGCTCACCCTGGTCGTTCTATTTGCATGCCTCGGGGTTGACACTTTTCACCCATGAAACTGCATGCGTTCCACCAGCACGCATCTCCCTTGTATGTTCTCCCCTTGCCAGAAACTTAGGATAAAACATAAAATGCACATGTCTTTTGGGATAATATTAAAATATTATTCCCAGGCTTAAGCCTCCTAGGCTTAGCCCCTAGGCTCAACTCTTAGCCCCTTTTCCCACCTTCCAGCCACTAATTCCTTGCCCACTCTATGGATGCTTAGTCCCCCTTCACTCATTCATTATGGTCGGTTTGCACATGGTGGTGTTTATATTTTATTAATTGTTCTGCGTGATTACATATACAACAGTAGGCTCCTGGCCTTCAACACTCAGGCTCCTTGGCCTAACAAACACATAAGCCTCCATCTTATAAAAACTTGGCTCACCAGCCTATAAAACATAATTACAATTCATTTCAGAACAAGGTTTACAACGGGGCTCGGCCTTGGGGACACTACATTACGTCTCTTACCCTGAGAGATTCTTGAATTGTCTGCTCTATTGTCTCAAATTAATCATCGATGGTCATTGATTTGAATTTGGTCATATTCGAATTATCCCTTCTCTGGAGTACTTCCTCCCAATATTGGGTGCCCTCAATGAATATTTCATCTTCAAAACTATCTTCAACATACGACCAATAGGAGGATACCTGTGTCTTGTGTTGGGGAACTAAAATCTTTGGATTGTACTTGCGAAAGTGGCCTATGTGAAACCAGTACTTGAGTTGATCAAATCCTTCACGTTCCTCATGTGTAGTGTCTCTAACCATAGAAAATACTATGTGGAAACCATAGGGAATGAAATATCTCTTCTTGTCTTTGACCAAGGAGGGGTTATATCCTTGCAATATAGTCTGGTAGCATATATCTCCCAATATGAGACGATCCAGGACATGAACAAGGAGTAGGTGGGGTGTGCCAGTAGCTTCAAACACTTTGATGTAGGTGCTATCTTCTTCGAAGTAATAGTGGGCTACCTTAGCTATCATCTTTTATTTTTCCACTGAAATCCAAGGGAACTCCTTTCTAAAAATGATGAATTATACCCTAGCTATGAACTCATCGCATATCAAGGAATATGATCTCTTGTGCCTATTTTCCCATAAGATGATGAAATACACATGTACATGCAATCCAGAAATATGCCAGCTCAAATTCATACTTGCAAAGATGTTCCTTGCGCAAATTACATCCAACAAGTAGGATGCCATGTAGAAGGTCAAAACCTCTCCTTCCTTTGGTATCTGAACCTGTGAAAGATTAATACTTAGCTTCTTGGAGATAATGGCTCCCCAATTGAAAATACTCTTGGATATCGCCACAATGTATGCCAAGGGAATCCATGCCTCTAAAAATTTTGAGCAATCCTTTTCTCTGTATAGTCGACACATCAATGTCATTATATACATGTAAGGCTCTTGAATATTAATTGTTTTGTACCAACCAGTGGTCCCGTTTGTGAAATTTTTGTCCTCTTTCCACCATGACGCTAACAATTGGATGGTATCATGAAACTCGTAAAACTTAACCAAGAAGTATGTGTTTATCCTTTCCTCCGGGTCTCTAAGTTTGTAATATTTTTGAACCTCCACCAGAAGGAAAACACTAACACATTCTCCTTCCTTTTGTTGATATTTCACTTCACTGTGTCTACATAGTTAATTATCCACCCCAAGGTTTTGATGCAACACAAAACTAGGTTCTGACTAGCCACCCTATGCAGATTTGACCTTCTGATGTTTGGGAACACTTCATCATCCAATATTCGAACATCCATAATTCTATGAGTTGTGAACTGAGGGTAGTCCTCCTGACTGATCTTGTTGTACAGGTCTCCCCAATGTGGGAGTACCACTTTAGACCCTGTTCTTACCTCTGTGTCGTCAAACGTCGAAGGTTGGGTAAATTGCTTCTTGGTGGATGTGTGAATAACCAATTATGTCTTTGAGAAAAAATCAAGTTCCCTTGCAGCGCCTGGTGTGGACCCTTCGTCAACCTATGGTTCTTTCAGTTTGAGCGTTCTTGGTGAGCACCTAGATGTTGGCTTTCTTGGAGGTATTTTCCTATAAACAACCCGAGTGAGTGGACAAACTCTATGAGTATTATTGATGAAATTGCAAGTGAAAAAATGATACAGATGACACATACCTCTTCCTTGCACAAGATTAACCTAGTTTTAATGGTTCTCAAATTTAGAGATCAGGCTATAAACTCTTCGACATGCTCCCTTTCTCCTTCGTCTTCTCCTGGAGATAAGTAGTTTGTGCACATAATACCGCATTCGAAGATGTCCTTCTAAATTTAAACTAAGGGAATACTTACCTTGTCGCATCAATTCTTAAATTCAGGGGTGTAAAATATGTTCTGCATAATCCATCATAGGATCTAAACCATGCTTGGGATTAAATGCAATGCAGGATGGCGGCGCAGGAACAGGTTAGTCCGTAAATCATCGGTGAATTCAAACTGCTAGTGTTTGGTCAGCACGCGGGATAGTAATGTGGGTTGCGTGAAATATTAATTGGCCTATCAAATAAAAAACTTGATCCTACTTCTGCTAAAAGTGTCCCATCATACTATCAAGCCTTCTCATATTTTCAAAACTAGCATGATCAGTGTCGGGGAACAACAATGGATTTTTCAAATGGTACCATAGTGTAGAGTGGCCAGGATCGCCGATGTAGAATGTGGAAGGTTCGATGAAAATCCCCGACATATGATGACCTATCAATATGCCGATAGTAAATGAGTGAATCGACATCACCACTTTTCTTAGACATTGTTTGTTGATAAGTTAAAGAAAAAACTTTGATGCCAACCCAAACTATCGTACAGTGCTCATGTGGAAATGTTGACTTGGAAGTACGGTTATGACCCGGGGAACATAAAGAGGACATGGGGAAAGACTAAGTCGTACGAACTATTTACGCAACAGAGAGACATGGCAAGTGATTTTGACTACTTTGTGAGAAACACTTCCTCAACATCGATGATTTTCTTTAGACATGTGTCCCTGAGTACCATGCCTTATGCTGCTGACACCGAAGATGTATTGGCGATCGGTGATTGACGATGTGTAAAGTTGATGTTTCCACAGTTTCATTTCTCGAATTCTATTGATGTCGAAGATGTATCGGTGATGGCGATCGTTCCCGTTTGCGGTTTACCTCTAGAATTTCGTCGATGCCAAAAATGTATCAGTGATGTTAAAAGACTATCTTACAGACAAAAATTAATCGATCGATGATCATTGGAAATTTTTTTGAACCGTGCACATTTTGGGCCTTTCACGCAATGTTACCTAAAAAAATTGAATATGTCAATGGTTTTAAACCAAAAAAAATATGGCAGATGCTAAGGCTCAAAAGAAAAAATCCATTCATTCATGACACAGACTCTGATTCAAAAATAAATGAAAAGTGGTACCCAAAATAAAGAAATTTCGCAAATTTTTCTAAGGTGTGTTGAGTTCTCAACACCAGGTTGTACAAGTTTGACAACTTTGGGACATCATCTTTTTCATCAGTTTTTGTTGCTCATAGCGATGACTTAACCAAAATTTGGCATGAGCAACTTGGTCATCTAATCTATCTTTCATTGCAACAACTATGTAATCAACATATGGTGATTCATCTTCCTCTTATTTCATGCAGAGATGGTGTTTGTGTCAATTGTGTTCTCGACAAACATCATTAGGACGGTGTTGACAAACGTGCCTCTAGGCATGCCTCAGGCCCTTTGCATCTTGTTGACAGTGATTTGTGTGGTTCACTGTCTTCTCCTTCTTTTATTGGGTGCAAGTGTTTCTTAACTTTTATTAATGACTTTTCGAGACGTACTTGGGTTTACTTTTTAAAAATTAAGATCGAAGTTTTTGACAAATTTTTGGCCTACAAGGCCCTTGTAGAAAAACAATATGAACATCAAATTCAAAGGTTAAGAATAGATAATGGAGGTGAATATGTGAATGATAATTTTACAAGTTACTTCACTACATAGGGCATCCAAATGCAACAGATTGTTCCATATACACCACAACAAAATGGTGTTGTTGAGAGAAATAGCCACACATTAAAAGAAATGGCTAATTGTATGATCCAATATAATGGGTTAAGTCTAAAGTATTGGGCAGAAGCCATCAACTGTGAAAATTACATAGTAAATCGCACTCCCACAAAGGCTCTTAAAAAGATAACGCCTAAAGAAGATTAGACTAAACTTTAACCAGATGTAAATCACTTATGTGTATTTGGAAGTATAACATGGGCTCACATTCCTGATGAGAAAAGGAAAGCATTGCAACCTAAAAGTGAGAAGTGTATATTTGTTGGTTATTCTAAAGATGTCAAAGGTTGTAGGCCTCTTCAACCACATTGTAATGAAATTATTATTAGAAGAGATGTTAAAATTAATAAGAATCTCTTGGCCTGCGAGCCTAATTCGACATTTCTGCCTTCTTTGGCCTACCATCCTAATTTGGTGTTTGTGCCTTGTTCGAATGTGAGCCATCTTCAACGTTTGTGCCTTCTTTTGTTATGGTTTCTTATTCAGATGATGACAGTGAGGATGAAAATCCACGTCCGCCTACTCACCTTCCTACAAATGAGTCCTTTGAACCTGAACTAGCACCAGCTCCACGACTTCCTAGATGGGTCCGTTCAACACGAGAAGCAGTTGGTGATCTTTTCACTGATCCATTAGATCAGTGTTGGACACATTCATAGTTCCAATGAGCCTCTTCTATTTTGGCTCAAGTTTTAGAGACTCATGATCCAGAGACATTTGCAAAAGATTCAGGTCATCCATATTGGGATACAACAATGAATGAAGAGTATTTTTCTTTAATGGAAAACGATACTTGGGATCTTGTACCTCTTCCAAAAGGAAGAAAACTTGTCAGATGTAAATGGGTCTACAAAACTAACTATGGATCAGCTGGAAGTGTTGAAAGACATAAGGCTCAGTTAGTTACCAAAGTATTTTCCCAAGTTGAAGGAATTGACTATAATGAAACCTTTGCCCCTGTAGCCAAAATTAATTCCATCCACCTTGTTCTTTCCCTTGCTTCCTCACATAAATGGGAGCTCCATCAGATGGATGTTAAATCTGCCTTCTTGCATGGATATTTGCAAGAAGAAATCTACATGGAACAACCTTCTCGCTATGTCTAGAATGACGCTAACTTTGTTTGTCTCATTAAGAAATCTCTTTATGGTCTTAAGCAATTTCCCTGAACTTGGTATGACAAAATGGACAACTTTCTTATTGCCACCGGATTCTCTAGATGTCATTTTGATCCTAATGTATGTACCAAGAAAGTAGGAAGCCATCTCATAATCCTTTTCCTTTATGTTGATGACCTTATCCTTACTGGTGGTGACTCAAAACTTTTAAACCATGTGAAAACCAACCTTAAGAATAAATTTGAAATGACAGACTTAGGCTTTTTACATTATTTCCTTGGCCTCCAAGTTTTGTAAACCAATGAAGGAATTTTTCTTTCCCAATATAAGTATGCTTGCGACCTTCTTCATCTCTTTCATATGGATGATTGTAAACCAGCCCCTTCTCCCTTCCAGTCTGGAGTCAAGCTTGTTTCCACCTATACTTCTCCCAAAGTTGATGCCACCTTGTACCGTTAGTTAGTTGGTAGCCTCTTATACTTGACTCATACCCATCCTGATATTTCCTTTGTTGTTGGTCTTGTTTCTCGGTATATGAAAATCCCCATGAAATCCATTGGAAAGAAACTAAAATGATACTTCTCTATGTCCATGGTACATTTCAGTTTGGGCTACATTACAGTTCATAGGGGGCTCCTTTATTGGTTGGTTTCACTGATTTAGATTGGGCCGACGACCTTGATGATTAGAAATCTACTGCAAGTTATGTTTTCAGCCTTGGTTTATGACCTATCACTTGGGCCTTTAAGAAACAACATACTATTTCACTTTCTTCAGCAGAAGCAGAGTATCGAGCAGCAGTAAATGCAAGTCAGGAAGCCTTATGGCTTCGACAAATTCTTTCATAGTTTGGATTCTAGCAGCAACATCCGACCAGCCTTTGGTGTGACAATCAAAGTGCCATCAAACTTACCAAAGACCCAGTTCAAAATTAGCACAACAAACACATCGAGATACAAATGCACTTCATCATAAAGCTCATTCATGATCAAGTTATTGAAGTGCTATTTTTCCCTACAAAATATCAAGTTGCAGACATTTTCACAAAGTCTCTTACAGAAGCAAAGTTTTCCAAACTTCGATCTATATTAGGAGTTCAAGAAGTTGTCCTCAAGGGGGGATAGGCTCTAATGCCTCCTTCATTCTCCTATTCTGTCACTATTGTAAATCCTTCAATCCTATCCCAAGTTGTTCTTAAGGGGGGATGTTAGGATATTTAGACACTTAGGAGTTAGTTAAGATCTACTTGGTCTAATTTGTCGTTAGGTAAAAGTGTGTTTCTTAGTGTGTGTTTCTTTATTATGCATTAGTATGCATTTGTAGTTAGGAAATCCGACAGTCACGATATGTTCTTGACATAGAGTGATCTGATGGTTCATATTCTCCTCGATCTTAACGACCATTGATCCGTGGCTTAACACCCGATTGGTCCATGATCTCTATTTAAATAGCATGGAGGGTCATTTGTCGATGATCGATTGTGGGAAACTCTCTTGTAAAATCTCTCTATAATCTTTTTCTTTTGCATTAATAAACTACTCCAAGTGGTTGTGTTGGTTGAGGTCGTGGATGCTTCCCAGTAGGGGTCTTACCACATCAAAACATCAATGTGTTGATCTTTGATCTAGTTGTGTGAGTGGTTACTGAAGGTGTTTGTCCTCTGTTGGAATACCTGTGTTGTCGAATAAGATGGGCACCTTGAAGTTTAAACAAATTCTGTCAAAATTTGCAGGTGAAGGTAGGGTTTCGATCTGAGAGAATGGAAGTGGGCATGCCATGTAACTTAAAAACATGATCCATGAAGACTTGGGAAATTGAGGATGGGGTAAATGGGTGTGATAAGGTACAAAAATGAGCATATTTAGAGAGATGGTTGATTGCCACCATGATCATTGATTTGTTACCCACTCCAGGGAGTCCCACTATAAAATCAGTAGAGATGTCATGTAACATACCCAATACCCTCTATGTGATGTTGACAAAATGGGGTGCTTCTTGAAAACACTACCTTTTACTAACTTATTTATCTAGTACTACAATCTAATATACACAATTTTATAATTAGGTTGTAATCAACATTCTTACATATAATTTATGGACAATAATGATTTTGTTGTTGTCATTATTGATTGTGTGTTGTCATTCATGGCAACATGAGTCCAATATGTACAGTAATAAAAAAAAAAGGAAGATCACATTGGGGCAGAAGCAATTCGCGATCAGTGTTGATCACGATAGGATCAACAAAGATCCTATGTTCCTAAAGCTCATAAGATATAGCCTTATGATTGATAAAGATAGTGCATAAAGGAGCGCATTTACACAAAACCACCTCGGGATCTATCCTCCTCATGATCGAGTTTAGTGAAAGGATAGGGTAAACCAAAATATCTATGAGTCTTAGATTAAACGAAGTCATGCATAACGTTGAACTACTGACTCTTCTCCATACTTGTTGGAGGGGTTGCCTAAATATTAAACCTTTTGAATTTTTTCACTAGAATAGGGTGAAAGAGATCTTGGTGAAATCATCATTTTATGTTGTTTAAATTCCATTTTTGAATGCATAAACAGATTTAGCATCCTGAAAAACCCTCCGAACACTAGAATCATACACACTCAATCACACAAATCTGGATTTCCAACAATTTTTTATTAATGCCCTAAACCTCCGAGTTAAGTTCAGAGTTCCAATAACATCTATGCAAGGAATTCTCATGTAACTCAAATGATCATCCAACCTTCTGAGTAGATCGTAGATTCAAGTTAACCCGAAGCTCTCGCAGTAAATACACCATACCAATAGCCTAATACCCACAAAAATTCGCTTAAAAGTAAGCTCCGAAAATCAAACTCTTCAAATCCTGATTGTCAAACACGGACGGATTATCCTCTCGAAACTTCATTGAAAATCGGCAGCTTCTTGCAGATATTCCCTCATTTTGTTATATGCAAAACAGGTTCCTGATTTTGGCAACCGCTTCTGGACACATTGCCACAACCTTGATTTTTGTACCAACTCTCTCAGTCTTCCCACTGTCCCAGTAACAACGCCACCTCAAAATGTCAGACCGGGCTAAGAGATATTATTTCTCCTTCCTATCCTATCTATCTTATCTTCTGTCTTACTCACTGTAGATCACTCATACAATGGATCTCTCACCTAAAACTCTGATACCACTTGTTGGGTAGCAGAAGAGACGAAAACAACAAAGCAAACACAACACAACAACAATCACAATTTGACACAATGATTTATGTGGAAACCCAATAAAGAAAAAAATGTCAGACCAGACCAAGAGATATTATTTCTCCTTCCTATACTATCTATCTTATCTTCTATCTTACTAAATATTATTTGTTTGTTCAATGCCGTCAACAAAATATCTAGCGAACATTTGATTTTAATAGGATATGGCTGTGGCCGCCCTCTGACTAATAGGATACGGTTGTCACCGCCCTCTCACTAAACATTATTTATTCGTTCAAAGCCATGAACTAAGAAAACACTAAACAAGCAAGTGAAATTACAAATAAAAAAAAGTATTCCATTTCTTTTGGTGAGAAAATCGTCTTCAGAAAATTCTTTCAAAACAAATTAAACAAATGAATATCAGTTGGAAGTATAATATCTTTGAAAAGAGCATCAGCAAGAGTATTTAAATCTCTTCGAATATAAATAAATCTATTTGAATAAATCTAATATGATTAAGTATTTAAATCCCTCTGAATATGAATAAATCTAATATGATTAAATAGTGCAGTAATCTCATTAAATTGTGCGTAGACCCAAATTAATAATTTGAGTCTTCTCCTTTCACTCAATAATTTGAATCTTCTCCTTCACCCAATCAATAGCTAACTTCGAGTCTCCAAATATCTGGAGTTCATGAACATCCCTAAGCACTGCAAGTTTGAGTAGCATGAAGAAGGCTTTGAAATCACTTAAGTTGTTGGTCCCTTGACTCAAATTCGCTTTACCATATAAACATGATGAAACTTGAAGACATAAAACCTAGTCCGATCGATCCTTCTGGGACTTGGCACGCCCCATCGAAAAACCCCATGCAAATTATTTGTTGATCGCCACTCTAGTGACCAACTAGGGATATTCCATCTTTGGAACATGCTTGTAGCAAAAGTATTAACAATTAATTATCTTTGTAATACACATAGTTTTCCATCATCTGAAGTTAATTGAAGAGATTTTATTAAGGCATTAAAGGGTTAAAGGGTTATATTGTCTCTAGTATTTTCTGTAAATATTTGCTTCGAAAAGAGTAATGGTTCTCATAGAAAGGAAATCTTGTAAAATGTTATAGATTTTTTTTCAAACTCTTGTAGTTTATGTTATGCACCTGGACCTTATTTGTTTCTAATTTTGTATCAACAATATAATTTTTGTTTGTTCTTTAATGTTGTGTCTCTATTCACAAGTAGTGATATTTTGGTTAGAAAGGGGTGTTTAAAAAAAAAAACTATCGCAAATTCAATGACATTAGGTTGAAAAGGGGTGTTTAAAACATAAATAAAAAACTAAATCAACACAAATTTAGTTTAACGTGGGATCTTTTTAAATGAAAAGAGGATTGTATTTTAATCTTCCTAGGTATTTAGTAGATACAAAGTTACTATATGTAAGTTCTAATAATAATAGTTTATTGTTTGTTGCCAACCATGTCCAAGTTGTAGTAATTTGATGTCATTATTCACTTTTTGGCCATGTGAGCTTAAATAACTAATCATAGTGTTAAATATAGTTATGTCATGATCTAACTAGGATTATAGGTCTACCAAGTTTCTTGGTGTTACTAAGTTGATTTTTTTTTCTCAATTGATTTTTTTTCTCAATATTAGGTTATCCTATATTTGAACTATTCTAGACCTCTATGGATGTTCATAATCCTCCTAGACCTCCATGAGAATTCCTGGATTAAGTCTACCAATTTTCTTGGTGTTACTAAGTTTATTTTTTTACTCAATACTAGGTTATCCTATATCTGAACTATTCTAGACCTTTATGGACGTTCCAGATCCTCCTAGACCTCTGTGAAAATTCTTGGATCATTCATCCCCATTGGAAGCCTTTTGGACCACCAAAAGCTTTTAATTACTCATCAACTAGATGAGGATAGAGTTCTCTCACCCTTTTGATCTCCATCCATTTTTCATTACTTGGTTTTACCCCTTTAAGACCAACTCGAAGATATTCCACATCACCACGATGTCAATTATTGATTCTTTTGTCAAGAATAACATCTTCATGTAGCTCGTCCAAATATTCTAGAGAAAAATCATCAACTATTGGAACATGAATACTTTCATCTTCATCCATAATCATAGGAGGCTCAAAAAGCTTCAAATTCTCAACATTTACCACTGAATACATTCACATGTAGGCTGGTAGATTTAAATGAAAGGCATTAGTACCAATCTTTTCTACGATCTTGAATGGACCTTATCGGATTGGTCTTATCTTTTTACCTTCACCTTTCATTCTATCCTTGCTGATATGTAACCATACTTGATCACCGACTTCAAACTGATGGTCAACCCAATGTTTATCATGTCTAGCCTTATACTTGCTTTATCTCTTCTCCAATTGTTCATGTACTGCTTGATCTACCTGTTGAATCTTTTGAATGAAGATTTTAGCTTTATTTGTATCATTGTGTCTATCTTATTTACCTGCTTCTCCAAAAAGAAGTTCCATAGGTGATTTAGCAAGTGCCCCAAACATACTTCAAAAGGGGTTTTCTGAGTAGAAGAATGCATGGAATGATTATAGGCATGTTGTATATAAGGTAACTGTTCATCCCATAACTCAGAATGCTTCCTATAGTATCCTTGAAATAGATATAAAAATGTTTTGTTTACCACCGTTGTCTGTCCATCTGTCTGTGGATGAAAGGTTGTGCTCTTCTTCTACTTAGTGTCTATTAGCTCCCATAGATGAGACCCAAAATTTCCCAAAAAACAAGAGTCTCGATCTGATATAATTGATGTAGGAAATCCAAAATGAACCCATACATTAGCAAAGAACATTTTTGTTGTATGTCCAACTATGACACGTTTCTTGCATGGCATCAAAATATACATCTTACTGAATCTATCCACAACAACAAATAAATAATCATAACCTTTCTTGAACATCGGAAAACCCCTTACCAAATCCATGAAGATATTTTCCCGTGACTGAGAAGGTACTGGAAGTGGTGTATATAACCCAAACTTTATGTTGTTAGGATTACTTTTGGCACACATAGCACACCCTTTGATATACTTAGAAACCGATTCATTCATTCAAGGCCAATAGCAATATTTTTTTAATTTTTCAATTGTCTTACCAACCCCAAAATGACCAAAGATGAGAGATGTATGAGCTTCTCTAATTACATTTACTCTTTCATCTCTGAGTATAAAAATATTTCCAAGATGATATAACAAAATGTCATGCATATAATAATATGATTGTTAATTTATATGAGTTAATGCATCGTATACTTATTTAAAATCATCATCCCTAGCATATTGTTCTGCATAGATTTCATGAGCTAAAGGATTATACCTGAGTATTTTGGATGCAATAATCATTGGTCTTAACAACATATATGAAACCTTGTTATGAATACCTTTCTTATACTTGATTACCAAATGAAAATGGTGTAAGAAACACATCCACCTAAAATGTCGTGACTGTTGTAGCTTAGTCTGTGACTGCAAATACTGTAATGGTTGGTGATCGATACAATTTATTGCTTACTTTCCCATTAAGTAATGCTTCCATTTGTTTACACTTTTTACCAACGTGCACAATTCCTTATCATATGTTGGATATTTAATCACAGCTTGAGTGAAAGTCTCATAATGATAACATATAGATTTAGCTTGTTGCATCAAGACTATGCCCATGGGATACCTGCTTGCACCAGTTTGAATCTCAAGTGGATGTTGTAAATATGATAGAGCCAAAAATGATGCAGTTCTTATATTTTCCTCCAATGTCTCAAAATCTTTCTGTTGCTTTCCTCTCCATTGAAAGACTTGTTTAACACTTGTTAACACATGTAGAGGTGTTGCTATGTATGGAAATTAACAATGAATTTCTACAGTACTATACTGCTCCTAAGAAGCTCTGAAGGTCCACCACCTTCACCTTTTATCAAAGATTCTTCGCTTATAGGATTTTGAATTCTTCATTGCAAATCCTCTACTATGTCCCTTAATGATTGAAGTGTAGTCATGATCACTTCGTGGTTCATGGGATGATCTCCTTCTTCTCCTTTTTCAGAAGCCATATTATGTCTTCGAAATATTTCAATTTCATACTTATAACTTGCAAGTTTTCCTTTACCAAGTTTGAGTCTATCTCTTGTAAGAATTAACTTGCAAACACTTTTCAAACCTGCTTTGATACCAACTTGATCCGAAGAATCCTTAGATGGCGATTATTTTAAAGATACATAAACATATACTTGGTATTTGAAATAATAATGATCGCTTAATTGTTTACAATTTACATGTGAAAAACTTATCTAACCATTCACAGTTTAATGATAAATATCTTGCAAAAAATTGAGCTTGAAATGAACAATAATAATGAAATCACATACACGAGTTGGATGATGCAGTTCACCCAATTTGGACTACCTCTCAGGGTCTTCTTCCAATAGAGACATTCTTTATTAATGATCAAATGTTTTCATTTTACAATGACTTTCTTACATGTTGCTCAAATATAGAAACAGAGTGCACTGTTGGATTCCTTGTAAAAAATCGTGCAAAATGAGTATAAATTTGTCAAAATTCCATTAAGGGACCAATCGACATGCTTTACGGCATACCTCAAATTCTATGTACCCTTAGACATGCACTTCGAGACAATGCTTTGCATAAAAATTAATGCCCCTTGCATCGGTCTGGGCACCCATTAAATAGGGTGTAGGCCCTAACTTACTGTTTGAATTTCAAGGCAGACATTAAATATAAAATAGGTAGTTTGTTTTAACAAACAATATGTGTGGTTGGTTGGTTAAAACATTGTGGTTATATATGGAAAGTTGGGGGTTCGATCCCCACCGTCTGCCATATATTTCGTCATTTTTATTGGCATAATCGTTGGTCATTTAATATATGGTTGCATTGGTTTGTAGTTCATTATCCGCATGCGCTTATTGTATTGATCACGTGTATTAACATATATACCAGGGTTTGGGGGCTAGCCCTTGCCCCCTTTTTTCCCAAAACAAATCTTTACATTAATTAAAATAATTTTAAAACATATCATGGTAAGAACTAAATGCATGGTGTGTTGATAGTGGAGGCTTGTATAAGGCTTTGGGAGGTTGTGGGTACGACCCCCATCGACTCTCATAATATTTTCATAGACCATAACCAATATTCAGAAATGGGAGGTCGCCACATGGTGGCCTCTCATCGGTTATCCCTTTCCACATGTCAACATGTGATTTGTCTATCTCGATTGTACGACTTTCCCAGTCATCTTCCAACCAATATGCCACGTCACTTGTACAATCATGTGCCACATGTTTCCCTTGCACTGGTGACACGTGTCACCCTTTTGTCTATGTCGACTTTGACCTTTGCCCTGATTTGACTGGAACTTTGACCACTCATAATTTTTGCATAAAAACTCCGTTGGAGGTGATTTTTGAATCATTGGAAACCTATTGTCGAGCTCTATGCATTGACAACGTTTTTTCAAAGCATTTGGAATACTTGAATTTTGATCATTTCTGAATCATTCTTGATATATGTGGACATTTTGGATCCTCCTAGACCCCTGTGAGAATTAATGGATCCTCTTGGATCATCTATTGACATTCTTATAGGTGTAGTACCTAGATCCACATGAATCAATTGATATTTTTTGACCAACAGATATTCCATCTTGATCTTCCACAACTCAAAACTTTTCCCATTAAATTTCATGATCTATATTTTTGAACCACTTGTCATTTCTTTTCAGTAAAAGAATTGATACTGCAGAGCTCCCACTGTAACAAGGTTTATCAAAGACCTGAGCCAAACCATTATCCACAAAGGCATCCCCCTAAAGCCAATAACTGCTCTGATACCAAATGTAGATTTTAACATTGTACAATTAATTATTGCAAATGGATTCTTGATTAAAAAAAGAATAGATACAAATGAAAACACACACATTACATAGAGATTTTACCCTGGAAACTCAAACTGGGTAAAACAACAACATGTTTAGAGTCACACCTCTAATTATTTATTCATCATCTTCGTTGTTTACAATAATATATATATGTGTGTGTGTGTGTGTGTGTGTGTGTGATCGTGCAGCATCCAAAACCCCTAATCCATTGACCCAGATTAGTCAACAACCCTAATTCCTTAACCGGGATTTGAAAACCATTAGTGAAAACTATGTGCCAAAAAACCGCTACACCCCATTGCAACCCCCCTGTGACCTCCTGCGTGCCCAATGCAACAAAGTGTGTGGGTTTGGTCGTGCAAAGAATATAACACATATACAACACTCTCCCACAACAAGTCATTCTCAGTTTCAAAAACCATATGACTAGATTAAGCATTCATTCTTTTGGGAAGGCTTGAAAATGAAAATTTGCACCTTTGTGGCCTTATGTGGCAATTGCCAATGGCACAAGGGGAAAAAATAAATCCTGCAAGAGCATTACAACCTTTACCCATTCCAACCACCACATGGATTGAAATTTCTATATATTACATTAATAATAATAATAATAATAATAATATATGTTTAAGATCACGACGAAGCTAGACACCAAATTGGTGTATGAGACCCCCTTGTTTATGGGACAAGGTACCCCCTCCACACAGGGATTTCACTGTTAAAATCTATGGAGGAATACATACCCTAGCCCCCCTTTGGATTTGAACCTGTAAACACGTGTTCTTAACCATTAGGTGTGGTTATTGAAATCATGCAACAAATCAATAATCATGGTCATTGTTCAATTCCATTCAAAATATGTTCTTTTTTGTGTTTTACAACACCCATTCAAGGCCTCCATAGCAACACAAATATTCATGGACAATATTTTTAAACTCCATGTCATACCTAAATCAATTTTGATTGATCGTGACCCCACTTTCACTAGAAATCTTTGGCATGAGATTTTCGACATCAAGGTACTCGGTGTAACCTTAACATAGTGTATCACCCCCAAATAGATGACCCGACGAATGAAATAAACAAGTGTTTGGAAACTTACTTACAATGTTTTACCTTGAGCTCGCAATCCCAATGGGTTTAGTAGGTACCTATCGTTGAATGGTGGTACAATACCACCTATCATGGTGCTACTAAAATGACCCCCTTTGAGGCAGTCTATGTACAACAAATGCCTATAAGTGATCTTGTACTTACAAAGCTTAAGCTTCTATAGGCTTCAGGAGGTGGACAAAACCTTGATAGCCCATGTTGACATTCTTTGTACCTTAAAAAGATAATTTAGAATTGACCCAAAACAACATGAATCAATAAGTTGATCAACATTACCTCGAACACCACTTTAAAGAAGGGGATCAAGTTCGTATGTCTCCAACCCTATAAGTAGAGATCACTCAAAGAGAAGAACCACTAAAAGTTAGCACCCATGTTATATGAACCCTATACTATACTGAATTAGTATAGACCTAGTGGTTTATAAATTGGCTCTCCCTAATAATTCTAAGCTCCACTTAGTCTTTCATGTACCTTGTTGGAAGAAAGTGGTTGGGTGCAAGTGTAGAGTTCAAAGTCAACTATTGACTCTTCTCCATACTTGTTGGAGGGGTTGCCTAAATATTAGACCTTTTAAATTTTTTCATTAAAATAGGGTGAAATAGATCTTGGTGAAATCATAATTTTCTGTTGTTTAAATTCTATTTTTGAATGCATAAACAGATTTAGCACCTTGAAAAACCCTCAAAACACTAGAATCATGCACACTCAATCACACAAATCTGGAGTTCCAACCATTTTTTATCAAATTTCAAGTACACTTTTAGAGGTGATTATTGAATGCCCTAAACCTCCAATCGAGTTAAGTTCAGGGGTTCCAATAACATCTATGCAAAGAATTCTCATGTAACTTAAATGATAATCCAACCTTCTGAGTAGATCGTAGATTCAAGTTAACCCGAAGCTCTCGCAGTAAATACACCATACAAATAGCCTAATACCCACAAAAATTTGCTTAAACGTAAGCACCGAAAATCAAACTATTCAAATCCAGATTGTCTAACACCTACGGATTATCCTCTCGAAACTTCATTGAAAATCGGCAGCTTCTTGCAGATATTCCCTCATTTTGTTTATATGCAAAACGGGTTCCTGATTTTGGCAACCGCCTCTGGAAACGTTGCCACAATCTTGCTCTCTGTACGAACTCTCTCAGTCTTCCCACTGTCCCAGTAACAACGCCACCTCAAAATGTCAGACCGGGCTCAGAGATATTATTTCTCCTTTCTATATTATTTTTCAGACCAGGATTTAACAATTTCTCACCAGATATTAAATTATTATTTTTATTGTTTAAAATCTATTTCTGAATTATGCTAAAAATCTCTTGATATATTTAGATTATACAAAAATAATCATTTAAATCTGGGGATCTAACAATTTCTCATCAGATATCAAATCTGGAGGTATTTTTTACAGGATTTCATTGAATCAAATGTCCCCAAAAAATATAGCAAAAAAAGAGTCAATTTCTAAAATTATGCTCAAAAACCCTTGATATACTTAGATTATACATAAATAATCAACTCAAATCTAGAGATCTAACAATTTCTCACCAGATATCAAATCTGAAATCTAACTATTTCTCACAATTTAATTCAATCAAATATCCAAAAAAAAAAATTATAAAAAAAAAAGTCAATTTCTAAAACTATTAGACTAAGCCATAATCAATTGCTACAACTATTAGACTACCGCATAATCAATTTGTATGTTAACGCCCACATCGTTTTTCATGGAGATTCATATCATAATAACGAGCAATAATAATAATATTATTGAGTAGGATTGCTTCTATAATAATTTTATGTTAGCTCACGCTCGTATTTTACATTGCATGCAATTACCGATCTGTTACAATGGCTACAGCTCAAAATTGACATGCAGTTGCACACTCTACACTGGTTTGGAAATTCGTTCTCCTCTTCCATATACATGGAAGCTTAAAATACTGGACAACATGTTTCAACTTATAAGGAACTTACATCTGTGTTCTATTATAAAAAAAAATCATTATGTTACAACTATTTTTTACATTGAAAACCAAGACTCTATGCAAAGGCAAGCCTTAGGTTTCTGGTCTCACAGCGGTGAAGGATTTTGCTACCAATATTGTTTTCCCAATTCTTTCTTCTTTTTCCAATACTCATTTTCCCAATTCTTTCTCCTTCCTTATTTCTTCCAAAGAGCACATAGACCAACTTCAATTAGTAGTCTTCTATTTGGTTATTGGGTTTTAAGTCCTCTATGTCTTGCTATGAAAAGTCAGATAAATTACCTTTCTTATAACATAATGCTTTATTGGATGTTTTATTGGACTTATAAGAGATGTGAAATGTCCAAAGACTACCATTTGAAATATGGAAGGAAATGCAGATCCTTGTTTGTGTACACATGTTTGGCATGTCCTTTATTAGAAAGTGGCTTCAATGACAAGGTAAGAATATTCAAGTTAACCAATTATGGTTGTGGTAAGAATATTCAAGCTCACCAATTATGGTTGTGAACACATGTTTGACATGTATTAAAAAGTGGTTTCAATGACAAGGTAAGAATATTCAAGCTCACCAATTATGGTTGTGGACACATGTTTGGCATGTTTGTATTAGAAGGTGGCTTCAATGGCAAGGTAAGAATATTCAAGCTCACCAATTATGGATTTGGATTTTTATGGTGTAATGTTAAATGAATTGGTAAGACTATAAGGTTCTTTAAAAAGATTAATTAATTTTTTATTGTTTTGTTGTAATTAAATTTGGGAAAATTATGATTTTGTATATGTAAACAATGTACATTGTCCACAATGCAATAAAAAGCCTGAGTTGGTTGATATCAGAATTTTTTATGTTTTTTATGTCCCAATTATAGTTGTCAATAGGAGACAATATTGACCGGACAATTTTCTTTTACCAAGAAAAAATGTATTTTCTATTGAGTAAATAGAAGGTACAATTCTCAAGCGCTTAGGCACAATACACAAAAAGTAGCAGAGCCTTGCTCCCGCTTATGACGAAGGCTATCTAGTGGCTTGAAAAAAGACAAATCAAAGAGTTCAAAAAATTTAGACTACAATCCCTTACAAAAAACCTTTGCACACTTAATGAACTAAGAAAAGACTAAACCAGCAAGTGAAATACAAATAAAAAAGTATTCCATTTATTTTGGAGAGAAAATATCCTCCAGAGAATACTTTCAAAACAAAGTGAATTTCAGTCCAAAGTATAACATATTTGGAAAGGGCATCGGTAATAGTATTTAAATCCCTTCGAATATGAATAAAGCTAATATGATTAAATAGTGTAGTGATCCAGGATTTTGCAGAAGACCCGAGGAAAAGAGTGAACTCCCTAGTGGTATCATGGATTGGCATGGGGGTGGACAGAGTTCTAAGAGTGAATGCATCTAATCCTACAATTAGGTGGAAAGGAGAACACCCACAATCAGTTTGGTAGCTCTAACTTACAATACATATAAGTTTTTCTCATATTGTGTGTAATTGAATTAAAATCCATGATTGGACGTCTGTGATTGTGTTAGAGATGTGCATTACATGATTAATGGTAAAAATAGTAACTTTGATGGCCTCGTGGCTCGGTAAGTGTGAAGTAGAATTTGAATATCACATTTTATTAATGAATTTCATTTTAATCCTCTTTAGCGAAGGAGGGATGTTAATAATGGCCTTTAAATGAATTTGGGGAAAACAATGAGTGACCCTTTGTCTAAATGTATACATGTACTAATCCTCCAAAAGACTTCCTAAGGATAAAATCTGTGAATACAGAGTCGGGATAGACTCTACAAGATTGTTCTGAACTCGTCTGTCCCTCGAAATCCCTTTTCCTATTAGGATTTGAGTTCTGTAAACGGAAGGCACTTCCTTCAAACCATTCTTCCAAGTAACAACAGGCTCAATTCTACAGACTTAACCAAATCTTGGGTAATATTTAAGAGTGTAGCTCTTTGTGGCTTGGCAAAGTCCCATATGACCGGGGTTCTGGGACCCTTCCTACACTCAAAAAGGAGATAATTCTTTCGAGCTTCGATACTTTGGAGATCCGGGGCTCTGGGATGTTAGAACTTCACAACACTCTAATCCTACCGAAGGAAACCTGCTAACACGATTACCAGATGGTTCGACCGATAGTTGGTGGTCTCTTATCCATTACCATAGGCTACGCCCTAACATTAAACTCTGACCAACTTTTCGGTCGTGAAGTAACGTGAGCCTTTGATCCAAGAAACATCAGGATCATCCCTAACTGTTGGATATAAGCTACGATCAATTCAACGTTGACTCACTTCAGGAGTAAAAAGGTGTTAAACGGTCGAAATCCCCGAATGTTGAAGTCGTGAAGTAACATGGGTCATAGATCTAAGGATCCTTCAGGACCCTTCTCGACTTTTAGATCGAGTATAGCTAAAGGATAGATTAAGAAGTACCATCAATCGACAACAATCAATCATCCCTACTTTATGACCTCTCTGGTAGGTAACCCTTCAGGGAATTATTGGGTTAAGGATTGTAAGGGATTGGAAGCCGCAAAATCTTGGAGCAGCGAAATCCCTCCAACTGTTAGATTGTGGGGAAGAATTCAGGAGTGTTATGATTCGTTGATCTGAGGATCCGTTGGGAACCTTTCTTGATCGTCTGATCAACTAGTGGAAGGACAACGTAAGTACTTCGGTGAAGTTATACTTTGGGAAACATAAGGCACAAGGGGTGAGAACATCTCAAAGTGCCAAAGGCGGAAGTGCGTGGCAAGGGAGTCCAAAAATTTGGGACTTTAAGGTTCCAGGAGATTTGACATGTTGGTTGATAGGCCAAACACCGAAGAGTCGAAGGCCGGAGTACGTGGCAGGAGTTCTAGAACTTCAGAACTCCAGGAAAAACTCGACGATGTAGGAATGTGGTTTAAACGTTGAAGCACCGAAATTTCTCATGTTGAAGTGTTCGACCCCGATTGGATGAGCCCACATATGCTATGGTGACGCGATGTGCCTGGATGGTTCCACGTGGTGTCGTGGGATTTGACGCGAGTTAAGTATGGCACCCTTCTTTTCAAGTCTAAACCTTGTGTTAAGTGTGGAAAAATCTCAATAGTCGGATCTATGGGTGGATTGATCTTCACCATAGATTTTGGAGCGAAAGGAGACCTCAGGACTTTGGGTCTCCGGAGATGTTGTATACCTATACAAGAATGACATAGGGCCGAAGGCCCGGTATTCGTGAAGACCAAGAAATATCCCTTGAAATCGCCCCTCCAGTGGCCATGTCATCTCTAGAGGATGACGATCGAGGTCATGTCAGTGCCATGTCGGATGACATGAGAGAAGTGATTCCATGTGGATTCCATGTGGAGAAGAGGGTGGCCATTGGCCAGTGATGCCCCCAAAACTTCGGAAGGCCATAAATTTTGAATCGAGACTCGGTTTCAGACAAAGCTATAGTCGTTGGAAATCTCTCGAAGAGAAGAAGGAAATAGTTCCCTTATTCGAGGAACTCAGAGAAGTTGTAAGAAGGTGAAAAATTTATACCACATCTCTTAAAAGAGTACTTAAGGGGTTGGGTGTGTGACATCCACATTGTCATGTCTTGTGGATATGATATTCTTGATGACATGGATCCACCATGTATTCTTTCGTGGTCATGGTCTTGCATTTCATGTCATGGATCCATAGTGTATTGTTTGGCAACCATTCTTTGATACACTTTAGAGTCTAAGTATGTCTACCTAGGGGATGGTCTATATATGCATTCATCCTTGGTGTTTGATTGTGGGTACTCTTTTTCCTCCATACGCCATTTTCTCTCTCCTCATGCTTTCTCATATATAATTTATAGCCTTAATTTCTACCCTACAGGGCCATAAGGGAATCCAACAGAAGATGAAAGTAAAAACACATTTATTACTCATGATTTAGTATTTTTTTAGGGTCATCGCGTGGAGTATAGGAGACAAAATGTGACAATCATTGTTGGTCGTTTATAGTGCAACATGCGACAATCTCTAAAAATTTCTAGATTTGCAGAGTTGTGAAGAGGTAGGTGAGGGATGAGTTGTATATTCATGACATGGGCCTAGGAATTCACATCATTCGAGTTTCTAGTGAGTTCTATATATCTAGAATCTCTCTCAATCCTCTTCCAAGGATCTATATAAATAAGGAAAGTATTGAGAAAGAGGAGGAAGAATCATTTGCAGAGTATATGTTGTCCAATTACATAGGTTCTTCTCCAGTCAAAACATCGATAGTCAGATTGCCTAGTCAGGTTGAGAAGTTGAGGAGGAGCTAGGAGCAAGGAGAAAAGGAGAATTCTTTCACATCCAAGGTATTTGATGTATTTCCTACATGTTAATAAATAGATCATTGGTTTTCCCCTAAATGTGTTTGTATTTTATTTGCAAATTATTAGATCTAGTCATGTGTTAAATAGATAAGGATAGATCTAGTGAATTGGATTTTCCTAACATTAGGAGAGCAAGTATATTGGTAGTTGTTTGTCTCCTTGTGTGCAAGAAGTAGATTGCAGGAGCTAGAGATGGATCTCAAGAGCTACATCAACCAGATACGTGAGGACAAGCATCATTCATAAGGTATGATTACTATTCTTATTGGTTAAAAGGAAAATAATTTACTTGTATCTAGGGAAACCATTAGAACTCTAGCCCCGTTGTCTATCTAGGATCAATAGGAAGATACTAGGGAGATCTGACTTACCATATTAGTTAGATTTCTCTAATAAAAAAACTTTGACTTTCATCTTCTACTGGATTCCCTTCTGGCCTTGTAGGGTGGAAATTAAGGCTATAACATTTCACTAACACTGTCTTGGAATGTGATGCATTCAACAAAGGAATTGGGGTAGTTTAATGCAAGAGGGACACTTATTGGCCTTCATCAATTAGCAATTATTTGATAGAAACTTGTGCAAATCCACCCATGAAAAGGAAATGTTGGTTATTTTTTATGCAATTGATATGTGGCGTCCTTGATGGAGCGTCATTTCCATATTAAAACTAACCTTACAAATTGAAATATTTCTTAGAACAGAGCTTGTTCTCTCCATAGAAACAAAAGTGGTCACTATAATGATAGGTTGCAACAACACCATTATCACAAGAAGGGAAAGGAGAATGTGGTGACTAATACTCTATCTAGGAAGTATAAAGGGGAAGGTTCTCTATTTTCCTTATCTTTTCTAGTATTAGATTCATTGCAAGAGGTGCATTAAGAATGGTTAGTGGATGCCAAGATCATGCACATGATCCACTAGCCATGGCACAACCCACATGCACATCCATGCTACACTTGGAAGAATGATGAGATACTTTGTAAAGAGCATATTGTGTACAATTGTTGCAAATGTATTCTTAATACAAACATAAAAGATACAATGGCACACACACACACACACACACACATTACACAAATATTTTACCATGGAAGACCAAATTGGGAAAACTAACAACCTGTTTAGATCCACACCTCTAATTATTTATTCATCATATTCATTGTTTACAATACAATATATATAGGATCTTGTAGCATCCAAAACCCCTAATCCATTTACCTAGTTTAGTCAGCAACCCTAATTCCTTAACTGGAATTAGAAAACCATCTACGAACACCATGTGCCAAAAAACTACTAAAAACGAATGCAAAAAACTGTAATTTTTTTGGGGGGGATACAGACCCCTACAACCCCCCAAATAGGTGGGATCCATATGCATGTGAACCCCAAGAAGGGGGGGAAGTTCCCCCCCTAGAACCCCCCCACCCCCCGTGACCCGCCCGTGCAGCCAGCACAACGCAACGCGTGGGGCTAGTCATGCAAATAATATATCACATACCCAACAATCTCCAACTTGTTGTTTTCTTTGCATACATAAGGTCACATGATTACATAGTCAACAATCTAGGGAAGCAATTCCCATTGTTTTTCTACAACAAGAGAACTTCTCAGTGCTCACAGACTTTGTTAATGAATCTGCAACATTCTTCAATGTATCCACCTTCATCAACACCACCTTATTATCTTCAACCATGTCTCTCACAAATATTATTTCTCCTTTGTATCATATCTATCTTATCTTATCTTATCTTCTATCTTACTAAATATTATTTGTTCGTTCAATGCCGTCAAAATATCTAGCGAACATTTGATTTTAATAGGATATGGCTATGGCTGCCCTCTTACTAAACATTATTTATTAGTTCAAAGCCATCAAAGTTTAGTCCTCTAGTAAGACGGTGCTTGTCATTTCTCTACAGTACCCAGGAATTCCCAAACGAAAGTCATTAATAGTAAGGCGGTGCCTCGGAATTCCCAAACGAAAGTGATCTACGAGGAGATTTTCTCTCTTATATATATGATTGATGAGATACTCTTTGTATGTTGTTTACGTGCTCTTCTTCTTTTCTCGTTCACTCATATCACAATGATCAGTAATCACTGTTGGATTTTAGTTCCCTCATCACTGGTGATCCTTCTGATTCCATGGAGATTGGAGTGTGGTCAGGTCTTTTGTCGCAACTGGAGGATTGTACAACAAAGGAGAGAGAAGCCCCTGCAGATTCATTGATGTGAGTTTAAAGGCAACCACTCTGTCCATTCCGTGAGGGATGCATAGAGTTACACGAGGACACAGCTAGACCCAATCGGCCATGGATTTTGTAAGGATCAACGATGCTGATGAGGGAACTGAACGCCAACAGAGGTTGCCGTAATTATGATATGAAATAGTGAGGGGTAAAAAAAAATAAAAAGAAAAAGGAACACCAGTACAGACAGAGTGAAGAGGAAGATATGTTAAAATTTCATAGAAAAGGAGATTGTGTAAATGTTTGGTATGTGTCAGTTAGGTTGTGTTGTAGAGTGGCCAGTGGGAGTTTATGGTGGTTGGATTCTTAATGCATATTTGTATGGCTTTACACATTCCATGAGTTTCAATCCCACTCTGGCCAAACCAAGGGATTGTTTGTGTTATAAAAAAAAATGGTTCATACTCATGGCGTGTTAGTTGATAGCTCACGATCTTGAAATCATTTTGTATTATTCTTCTCTTTCGTAATCTGATGAAAGAATAAAAATAACAGTAATTGTTATGTTAATTGTGTTTTGCTTACGTATCTTAAAATTTAGAAGGTTTCGTATTGGAGGACGGTGGCACTGATACTTTAAATTTATAGAAAACTATGACTAATACTAGTTCAGGAGTTTCCTCATGATGATAAGTTAGTTGGCAGGGAATATAAAAGAATAATTTTCTCGTGATCTTCTTTCATTCCACTGCCAAGGAGGAAGGTGAGAAAGAAACTGCTCAAATTCGTTCCACTTTGATAGATGTTCTTGGACTGAAACAAAAAGAAGATCCTGTGCTTGGAGCACAAAAACTGATTAAAGAGTCGAGGCAGCAATGGAAACTGATTAAATTGTCCTGTTAATATAGGACAAATGTCAAGATATTTGTTTTTTACCAGGGAAAAAAATGTATCTTCTCTTGAGTAAGAAGAAGGCACAATACACAAAAGTAGCATAGTCTTGCTCCCGCTTAAGACGAAGGCTATCTAATGATTTAAAAATTAAAAAAAAAAAAAGACAAATCACAAAGTTCAAAAAATTAAACTACAATCCCTTACCAAAAAAACCCCTTTGCACAGGTAATGAACTAAGAAAAGACTAAACCAGCAAGTGAAACTACAAATAAAAAAAGTATTCCATTTCTTTTGGAGAGAAAATCGTCTTCAGAGAATTCTTTCAAAACAAATTGAATTTCAGTGCGAAGTATAATATCTTTGGAAATACAATATCTTTGGAAAGATCATGACAAGAGTATTTAGATCCCTTCTAAGTATTTAAGTCCCTTTGAATATGAATAAATCTAATATGATTAAATAGTGCAGTAATCTCACTAAGTTGGTGTGCAATTTGTTGTAGACCCAAATTAATAATTTGCATCTTCTCCTTCACCCAATAAATATAGCCAACTTCACCCCATCAATAGCTAACTTTGATTCCCCAAATAGCTGGAGTTCATGAACATCCTCTCCGCTCTTGGCCATAAACTTACTCTGGATATTGGGTCTACTTTGCTTTTCGATCTGAAAAAGAGGGAAAAAGGGATAGAAGTTGATAGACGGAGATCCCACAATAAAACATTTGAAAGTAAAAAAATGATTGATCAGGAATTTTTAGTTTTACTTACAAAATTGAATGTGGAAAGAACCTTTAGATCTATATTTCTACTTTGATTCTACCCCATTTCATCTCCAAACTTAGATCTATTTTGGGCTGAATCAACTAATTTCTCCAAGTTTGAGTAGCATGAACATCCCTAAGCACTGCAAGTTTGAATAGCATGAACAAGGATTTGAAATAACTTAAGTTGTTGGTCCCTTGATCCAAATTCGCTTTACCATATAAACATAATGAAACTTGAAGAAATGAAAAATAAAACCTAGTCTAATGGATCTTCGTTGGGCCTTGACACGCCCCATCGAAAAACCCCCATGCAAAATATTTGTTGATCGCCAATCTAGTGACCAATTAGGGATGTTCCATCTTTGGAACATGCTTGTAGCAAAAGTATTAAAAAATAACTATCTTTGCAATACCCATAGTTTTCCATCATTGGAAGTTAATTGAAGAGTTTTTATTAAGGCATTAAAGGGTTACATCGTACCTAGTTTTTTAAATATTTTCTGTAAAAAGAGGAATGGTTTTCATAGAAAGGAAATCTTGTAAAATGTTAAATATTTTGTTGCAAACTCCCGTAGTTTATGTTATGCACTTCTAATTTTGTATCAACAACATAATTTTTGTTCCTTAATGTTGTGTCTCCATTCACAAGTGATATTTTGGTTAAAAAGGGGTGTTTAAAAAAAACTATCACAAATTCAGTGACATTAGGTTGAAAAGTGGTGTTTAAAACATAAATAAAAAACTAAACCAACACAAATTTATTTTTAACGTGCAATCTTTTTAAATGAAAAGAGGATTGTATTTTAATCTTCCTAGGTATTTAGTAGATACAAAGTTACCGTGTAAGTTCTAATAATAATATTTTTTTGTTTTTTGCAAGCTCTTAAATTTATATTTTGCAAACCTTAATTGATTCTAAATGTTGTTTATCACAATAACTCTTTTCTTACTAGTTTTTCTTTTGTGTACTAAATTGTTTTGGAGTAGATCAACCGTGTCCAAGTTGTAGTAATTTGATGTCATTATTCTCTTTTTTGCCCATGTGGACTTAACTTAAATAACTAATCACAAGGTTAAATATAGTTATGTCATGATCTAACTAGGATTATAGGTCTACCAAGTTTCTTGGTGTTACTAAGCTGATTTTTTTCTCAATATTAGGTTATCCTATATTTGAACTATTCTAGACCTATATGGATGTTCCAGATCCTCCTAGACCTTTGTGAGAATTCTTGGATTAGGTCTACCAAGTTTCTTGGTGTTACTAAGTTTATTTTTTTCTCTCAATACTAGGTTATCCTATATTTGAACTATTCTAGACCTTTATGGACGTTCCAGATCCTCCTAGACCTCTGTGAGAATTCATGGATCATTCATCCCCATTGGAAGCCTTTTGGACCACCAAAAGCTTTTAATTACTCATCAACTAGATGAGGATAGAGTTCTATCACCCTTTTGATCTCCATCCATTTTGTCTTTCTTGGTTTTACCCCTTTAAGACCAACTCGAAGATATTCCACATCACCTCGATGAGAATTCTTGATTCTTTTGTCAAGAATAACATCTTCATGTAGCTAGTCCAAATATTCTGGAGCAAAATCATCAACTATTGGAACCCAAATACTTTCATCTTCATCCATAATCATAGGAGACTCAAAAAGCTTCAAATTCTAAACATTTACCACTGAATACATTCATATGTAGGCTGGTAGATTTAAACGAAAGACATTAGTACCAATCTTTTCTAAGATCTTGAATGGACCTTATCGGATTGGTCTTATCTTTTTACCTTCACCTTTCATTATATCCTTGTTGATATGTAACCATACTTGATAACTGACTTCAAATTGATGGTCAACCCAATGTTTATCATGTCTTGCCTTATACTTGCCTTAGCTCTTCTCCAATTGTTCATGTACTCCTTGATGTACCTGTTGAATCTTCTGAGTGAAGATTTTATCTTTATTTGTATGATCCTGTCCATCTTATTTACCTGCTTCTCCAAAAACAAGTTCCATAGGTGATTTAGCAAGTGCCCCAAACATACATCAAAAGGAGTTTTCTAAGTAAAAGAATGCATGGAATGATTATAGGCATGTTGTATATAAGGTAACTGTTCATCCCATAAATCAGGATTCTTACTATAGTATCCTCGAAATCGATGTACAATTGTTCTGTTTACCACCGATGTCCATCCATCTGTCTGTAGATGAATGTTTGTTCTCTTCTTCAACTTAGTGTCTATTAGCTCCCATAAATGAGACCAAAACTTTCCCAAAAATAAAGAGTCTCGATCTGCTATAATTGATGTAGGAAGTCTAAAATGAACCCATACATTAGCAAAGAACATTTCTGTTGTATGTCCAACTATGACCCGTTTCTTGCATGGCATAAAAATACACATCTTATTGAATCTATCCACAACAACAAATAGATAATCATGACCTTTCCGGGACATTGGCAAACCCCCTACCAAATCCATGAAGATACTTTCCCATGACTAAGAAGGTACTGGAAGTGGTGTATATAACCCGAACTTTATGTTCTTAGGCTTACTTTTGGCACACATAGCACACCCTTTGATATACTTGGAAACCGATTCATTCATTCAAGGCCAAAAGCAATACTTTTGTAATTTTGCAATTGTCTTACCAACCCCAAAATGACCAGAGATGAGAGATGTATGAGCTTCTCTAATTACATTTACTCTTTTATCTCTGAGTATACAAATCTTTACAAGATGATATAACAAAATGTCATGCATATAATAATATGAATGTTAATTTCTATGAGTTAATGCATCATATACTTCTTTAAAATCATCATCCCTAGCACATTGTTCTGCATAGCTTTCATGAGCTAAAGGATTATACCTGAGTATTTTCGATGCAATAATCATTGGTCTTAACAACATATCTGGAACCTTGTTATGAATACCTTTCTTATACTTGATTACCAAATGAAAATGGTGTAAGAAACACATCCACCTGACATGCCGTGACTTTTGTAACTTAGTCTGTGACTGCAAATACCATAATGGTTGATGATCGATATGAATTATTGTTTTCTTTCCCATTAAGTATTGCTTCCATTTATTTACACTTTTTACCAATGCGCACAATTCCTTATCATATGTTGGATATTTAATCATAGCTTGAGTGAAATTCTCATAATGATAACATATAGGTTTACCTCGTTGCATCAAGATTGTTCCCATGGGATATCCGATTGCATCGGTTTGAATCTCAAATGGATGTTGTAAATATGACAGAGCCAAAACCGATGCAGTGCTTATCTTTTCCTTCAATGTCTCAAAATCTTGTTGTTGCTTTCCTCTCCATTGAAAGACTTGTTTAACACTTGTTAACACATGTAGAGGTGTTGCTATGTATGGAAATTAACAATTAATTTCTACAGTACTGTACTGCTCCTAAAAATCTCTGAAGGTCCACCACCTTCACCTCCTCCTTCTCCTTTTATTGAAGATTCTCTGCTTACAGGATTTTGAATTTTTCATTGCAAATCCTCTAATATCTCCCTTAATGATTGAAGTGTGGCCATGATCTCTTCATGGTTCATGGGATGATCTCCTTCTTCTCCTTTTTCAGAAGCCATATTATTTATTCGAAATCTTTCAATTTCAGACTTATAACTTGCAAGTTTTCCTTTACCCAGTTTGTGTTTATCTCTTGTAAGAATTAACTTGCAAACACTTTATGATACCAAATTGATCCGAAGAATCCTTAGGTGACGATTATTTTAAAGATACATAAACATATACTTGATCTTCGAAATAATAATGATCGCTTAACTTTTTACAATTTACATATGAAAAACTTATCTAACCATTCACACTTTAATGATAAATATCTTGCAAATAATTGAGCTTGAAATGAACAACAATAATGAAATCACATACACGAGTTGGATGATGGAGTTCACCCAATTTGAGCTACCTCTCGGGGTCTGCTTCCAATAGAGACCTTCTTTATTAATGATCAAATGTTTTCATTTTAGAATGACCTTCTTACATGTTGCTCAAATGTAGAAATAGAGTCCACCATTGGATTCCTTACAAAAAATCGTGCAAAATGAGTATAAATTTCTCAAAATTCCGTTAAGGGATCAATCGGCATGCTTTACGACATACCTCAAAGTCTATGTACCCTTAGACATTCACTTCGAGACAATTCTTTGCATAAAAATTAATGCCCTCTGCATCAGTCAGTGCATCCATTAAATAGTGTGGAAGCCCTAACTTACTGTCTGAATTTCAAGGCAGACATTAAATATAAAATAGGTAGTTTTTTTTAACAAATAGTATGTGTGGTTGGTTGGTTAAAAAATTGTGGTCTGGTCATTTAATATATGGTTGTAACAATATATTATATGATTGCATTGGTTTGTAGTTCATTAGCCTCTCGCTCTTATGGTGTTGATCGCATGTATTAACATATATACTAGGGGTTGGGGGCTATCCCTTGCCCCCTTTTCGCCCAAAACAAATCTTTACATTAATTCAAATAAATTTTAAAACATATCATGGTAAGAACTAAATGCATGGTGTGTTGGTAGTGGAGGCTTGTATAAGGCTTTGGGAGGTTGTGGGTTGGACCCTCATCGACTCTCATAATATTTTCATATACCATAACCAATATTGACCAATGGGAGGTCGCCACGTGGTGGCCTCTCATTGGTTATCCCTTTCCACGTGTCAACATGTGATTTGTCTATCTGGATTGTACGACTTTCTCAGTCAGCTTCCAACCAATATGCCACGTCACTTATACAATCATGTGCCACGTGTCGCCCTTGTAGTGGTGACACATGTCACCCTTTTGTCTATGTTGACTTTGACCTTTGCCCTGATTTGACTGGAACTTTGACCACTCATAAATTTTGCATAAAAAATTTGTTGGAGGTGAGTTTGCATCGTTGGAAAGCTATCGCCGAGCTCTATGCATTGACAATGTTTTTTCAAATCATTTGGAATACTTGAATTTTAAGCATTTCTGAATCATTCTGGATATATGTGGACATTCTGGATCCTCCTGGACCCTTGTGAGAATTCTTGGATCATCTATTGACATTCCTATAGGTGTAGTACCTAGATCCACAAGGATCCATTGATATTTTTCCACCAACATATATTCCATCTTGATCTTCCAGAACTCAAAACTTTTCCCATTAAATTTCAGGATCTATATTTTTGAACCACTCGTCATTTATTTTCAGTAAAATAATTGATACTGCAAAGCTCCCACTATAACAAGGTTTATCACATACCTAAGCCAAACAATTATCCACAAAGGCATCCCCCTGAAGCCAATAACTGCTCTGATACCAAATGTAGATTTTAACATTGTACAATTAATTATTGCAAATGGATTCTTGATAAAAAAAGAAAAGATACAAATGCAAACACACACATTACATAGAGATTTTACCCTGGAAACCCAAACTGGGTAAAACAACAACATGTTTAGAGTCACATCTCTAATTATTTATTCATCATCTTCGTTGTTTACAACAATATATCCAAAACCCCTAATCCATTGACCTAGATTAGTCAACAACCCTAATTCCTTAACCGGAATTTGCAAACCATCGGCGAAAACTATGTGCCAAAAAACTGCTACACCCCGTTGCAACCCCCCTGTGACCCCCCCACACGCCCAATGCAACAAAGTGTGTGGGTTTGGTCGTGCAAAGAATATAACACATACACAACACTCTCCCACAACAAGTCATTCTAGGTTTCAAAAACCATATGAATAGATTAAGCATTCATTCTTTTGGGAAGGCTTCAAAATGAACATTTGCACCTTTGTGGCTGAATGTGACAATTGCCAATGGCACAAGGGGAAAAACATAAAGCCTCCAAGATCATTACAGGCTTTACCCATTCCAACTACCACATGGATTGAAACTTCTATATATCACATTAATAATAATAATAATAATAATAATAATTATATTTTTAAGGTCACAATGAAGCCAGACACCAAATTGGTGTATGAGACCCCTTGTTTGTGGGACAAAGGACCCCCTCCGCGAAGGGATTTCACTGTTAAAATCTATAGATGAATACATACCCTAGCCCCCTTTGGATTTGAACATGTAACCTTGAAGGAGGAAACACATGTTCTTAACCATTAGGTGTGGTTATTGAAATCATGCAACAAATCAATAATCATGGTCATTGTTCACTTCCTTTCAAAATATGTTCTTTTTTGTGTTTTACAACACCCATTCAAGGCCTCCATAGTAGCACAAATATTCATGGACAATATTTTTAAACTCCACGACATACCTAAATCAATTGTGATTGATCGTGACCCCACTTTCACTAGAAATCTTTGGCATGAGATTTTTGACTTTAGGGTACTTAGTGTAACCTTAGCATAGTGTATCACCCCCAAATAGATGACCCGAAAAATGAAATAAACAAGTGTTTGGAATCTTATTTACAATGTTTTCCCTTGAGCTAGCAATCCCAATGGGTTTAGTAGTTACCTCTTGTTGAATGGTGGTACAATACCACCTATCATGGTGCTACTAAAATGACCCCCTTTGAGCTAGTCGATGTACAACAATGCCTATAAGTGATCTTGTACTTACCAAGCTTCTATAAGCTTCAGGAGGTGGACAAAACCTTGACAACCCATGTTGACATTCTTCGTACCTTAAAAAGATAATTTAGAAATGACCCAAAACAACATGAATCAATAGGTTGATCAACATTACCTCGAACAACACTTTAAAGAAGGGGATCAAGTTTGTATGTCTCCAACCCTATAAGTAGAGATCACTCAAAGAGAAGAGCCATTAAAAGTTAGCACCCAAGTTATATGAACCTTGTACTATACTCAAACTTGTATAGACCTAGTGATTTAGAAATTGACTCTCCCTAGTAATTCTAAGCTCCACTTAGTCTTTCATGTACCTTGTTGGAAGAAAGTGGTTGGGTGCAAGTGTAGAGTTCAAAGTCAACTATTGACTCTTCTCCATACTTGTTGGAGGAGTTGCCTAAATATTCCACTTTTTAAACTTTTTCAATGGTGAAATCATCATTTTCTGTTATTTAAATTTCATTTTTAAATGCATATACAAATTCAACACCCTGAAAAACCCTAAAAAAATGCCCTTAATCAACAACTTCTTACAGATATTCCTGATTTTGGCAACCGCCTCTAGACACGTTGCCACAACATGGCTTTCTGTACCAACTCTCTGAGTCTTCCCACTGTTCCAGTAACAAAGCCACCTCAAAATGTCAGACCGAGCTAAGAGATATTATTTCTCCTTCTTATACGATCTTATCTTACTAGTCCCTGCCAAAGGCCAGGGACTAATAGCGATGAGTTCATCGTTGACTGGCTATTAGTTTAGGGTTGACTATAGATTTTTGATTTATTTCAAATCTGTAACATAGGAAATCAAAATACGTATTATTTTTAATAATAAAAAAAAAAAAAATTCTAACATTTGATTGGCTAATATCTTTCACCTGTTATTGCTTCCTTCACGTAAATCAATGTATAAATTTGACAAGGAAACCCTGTATTTATTAGAACCTGTTGTACTGCATTGCAGAAGTCTTATCTCTTGCAGGCGCTGGAGAGACTGGGATTTATTGATATTGAAATGAATTTAAATTTTTTATTTTTCTAAGTTTCTATTTGATTTCGACTTCAAGGTATGACGGGTGCATTAATTGAATGTGCATATAACTGGTGCACTACAGTTGTCAAGTTCACCGCTGTTGCTTCCCTGGATGTCTATTCAGTGTTGTACTCTAAGCCAGGGTCATTTAATTCCTTTGCCATCCTTGCAGAGCCTAACTGACAATCTTGACAGGCTTCCAAGCATTATTTGATTGTTTGGTTTACTGCTTCTTCACACGAACCTGGAAGAAGACCTCCTCATTCTCCCTAGAAATTAGTAAACGAATGCTCTGCATCGGCGGCAGGCCTGTTCCTGTTAGTCATTGCCTTCATAGTATTATAGTGTTTGTCTTCATATTTTTATAGTGTTTGATTTATCGTTGTCTTTTTTAATGAAGGCCGGTGCGAGTAACTATCTCGAATTTAAATATGTGGAGGCCAGCTACATTTGGTCGGGCAGGAAAGGGTTAATGCTGGTGCCGGATTCCCGTGCGAGTATTTTCCAGGACAGGACGCTGAGTTTAGTGGAAAAGAGGCATCTGATGAGGTTCTTTAAGCTGGTGCAGAACCACGACGGCGCAGGGGAGATGAGCTTGGAGGTTCTGGTAACTCCGTTCGTGGATTTCCCGGATCAGCAACGGCTTCCTTCATCTATCAAATCGTACAACTTATAGCACCTTTGTTTTCAACTTTCAGTGAGAGTCCTCTCTTTGAAATTTTAACTCTCTGTCCCCTTGATTTAATTTTTTTGTCAAATAGTTTATTATTCTTTTGTTAGTCAAAAATAATATTTGCCATGTTGGTTGCAATGCCCACCATTTTCTGTGCTAATAAATTCCCAGTAATTCTAACTAATGTGAATAATTTTGGGTTGTTTTGAGCCTGGTTTGGAATGTTCCAACGGCATTGAATGCCTTGAACGATCAGGTTGATTGTTTTTGGCACGTTTGCATATTCTCTGGGAATTTCTTTCCCCAAAGTTGTGTTTGGCTTTATGCATGGCTACTTAAAAAATGTTGTGTTTCTGGTATTTTGGAGTCTGGATATTTTTACATGTATGCTAGGCTCTTATATCTCTTCACAGAGATTCAAAGGCCGTGGCAGATGAAATGATTTTATGTGATGTTTTGGAGCTGCTATATTTACCTTTTATTTGTGGTAAATATATAAATTCTTCTGTTTTTCTTTGCTATTATTATTGTGAATTTACTTTTCGTTTTTCAATCCTTTTGCAGCATTATTTTATATGCAATGGCTCATTGAAGTCGATAAACTTTTGGGATCTATGGAGAGCAGAATGGAAATGGATTTTATGGGATTGGGTAGAGCAGAATGGAAAGGGATTTTATGGGATTGGGTAGACGCAATGGTAATGAAATGGAGGCTAAGAAGACGAGTAACAATGAACAACCACATGGTGAAAGAGAGAAAATTATGAGCCTGAGTCTCTTTCAGGAAGCTCAGAAAAAGTACTGTGCTACAGCTTTCTTCTGGCAGTTTTTGTGGGTTAAGTGAGGCTATTGGTAAAGC
>ML788736.1:200258-210671 GCA_009831015.1 Picea engelmannii
ACAGCATACAACGAACACATAATTGGTACTTATATTTTAATGGATGAACACTAACTATGTACATACTTCCACGAACCTCCTAGCCTTAGACCACGTTGCTCATCACCCTCAATAGTGGGTCACCCCCGAGCTGGGACTAAACTCCATCGGGCAAGGGAATTCTAGGCTTGGCAAGGACAACAAGGAAGTTTCACAAAACAACATGAAGGATATTTTATCCTAGGATCCACTTACACCCACAACCCACAGACCCTCATTCCCCACACACCTGCTCCACCCCAGGAGGGTACACCTTCACTAATACAATTCTATCGGTTACTACACCTCCCTTACCTTGGGCTTTAGCAAGAGGCTGGACCAGAAGTCTCAGAGTACTGTAGTTTCTACAGGACTCCCTTGCAGGAGAACTCACTTCCCAAGAAATACAACAACAACATTCAACTAACACACGGGTGACAACACCAACAAAAAATGGGTATAGACACCGAAAATGGAAACAACCAAACGCTAAGACACAACACGACTCGGGCGAATACAAATGTGTCAGGCTTCAGAGGAGACACACAAGATAACTCAAGTACGACTAGAGGATTCCAAAGGTGCGTACTAGATATAGAGGTGATGATCATGGAGAACTGGTTCAATGCATGAATCCATGGTCAATCAAGAAGGGTGACATACTTCCAAAGAATCGTAAGGGTTATAAGGAAACTCGAAACTAGTCCAGACATAAGGATGGAAACAACGCCAGAGTGGGAAGCGAACCCTCAACAACCTGGCTTTCCCTGCTATTAAATGCATGCACCCAAGTTGACACATGTCTTCTTGGAGACGCGTGATTTCCACTTAACACTCATTCCCTTTTTCCCAGGAACTTAGGACACCATGGCTTAATTCAACCATAGCCTTTGGGAAATAATAATAAAATATTATTCCCTTAGAGGTAATCCCTCTAGCTTAGCCCCCTCCCATACCCTACCTAGTGGAGCTTAGTCCCCCATAACTCTTCTTCGTGGTCGGTTTACATGCAGCAATATAATTTTATTAATGATGTGAGTATTTACATATACAAAATTAGGCTCATTGGCCTTAACATCTGGGTCACCAGCCTAATAAACACATAAGTCTCTCAACTTATAACCACTCGGCTCACTAACCTATAAACATAATTACAATTCAGCAGGGGCTCGGTCTTGGGGTGTTACAATCCCCTCCCCTTATTTTTGCACTGTCCTCGGTGCAACTTATTTACACAATAACAACAAGATTTCCAAAATCTTCAAAAAGATGTAGGTACTCTGCCCACATAGCATCTTCATGCTCCCATGTTGCATCCTCGAGACCGTACCAAGTCCACTAGACTTTTACAAGCCCTGTGGCTTGATTCCAGAGATGCTTTCTTTTTTGATCCAGTGTATGCACCGGATGCACCTGCAAGACACCTTCTTGCTCCACCTAAATCACATTCGAATCAATAACATGATTAGCATCAGGTATATATTTCTTAAGAAATGAAACATGAAACAAATTATGTACAATCATGGATGCAGGAAATGCAAGCATATATGCAACTGGTCCAATCCTTTCTAGGATTTCAAATGACCCACAATATATGGCTGCCAACTTGGAATAGTTTCCCAGCTTCAGGGAACTTCTGTTGGCTTTCACTTTCAAGAAAACATGATCACCCACTTTAAACTCCATGTGGGTTATGTTCTTATCAGCATAACGTTTCTGCCTGTCTTGGGAAGCCTTCAAATTCTTCCTAATCTTTAGCATTTTCTCTTCCATTTCCTTGTGAAACTCTGGCCCAACCACTGCCCTATCAGCCGGGTTATCCTAACTTACTGGGGTGTTGCACTTTATGCCATAAATTGATTCAAATGGGTTCATCTTCAGTGATGCTTGATACACATTGTTGTAGGCAAATTATACCAAGTGTAGGTAGTCTTCCCATTTAGATGGTTTGTCCATCACATACATCCTTAGCATGCCCTCTATCACTTGGTTCACCCTTTCAGTTTTCCCATCAGACTCAGGAGGATAGGCTATGCTGAAGTTTAGATTCATTCTGAATCCTTTGAATAACCCTTTCTAGAAATTTGAGGTGAATTTCGAGTCTCTGTCAGACACAATTGTCTTGGGAATACCATGCAATCATGCTACTTCCTTCATATAGATATCAACAACATTAGATGCCTTGTGAGTAGTTTTCAATGGAATAAAATGGGCAGCTTTTGTAAGCTTATCCACCACCACCATGATGGAATCATGTTGCTTGCCGGTTATGGGAAATCCTATGATGAAATCCATTGTCACCACTTCTCACTTCCACTCAGGAATGGGTAATGGATGTAGTAACCCAGCTGGGTGTCTATTCTTAGCCTTTGCCTTTTGACATTCCAAGCATTTGACAATTAAATTCAACAACTTCCTTCTTCATGCTTGACCAATAATATTGGCTTTTGACTGCTGAAATTGTTTTTTGGTATCCCGAGTGTCCTTCATAAGGTACATTGTGCATTTATTTTAAAATCACACTCTTCAGTTTAGATGAGTTGGGTACATAAACCATGTTTCTGTACAAGGTAATTCCATCAATTCCTAATTCGAAATCTTCAGCCTTCTACTGCATTTTACCTTGCTGCAATTTTGTTACCAATTCTATGTACTGCAAATATTCATTTGCAACTTTCAAAATTTTTCCTTTAATATCAGTTTGATACATGCTAATGGTTGTAGCATGTAGTTCATGCACTCTTCTGCTGAGTGAATCAACCACTTTGTTCTCCTTTCCTTTGATATGCTTGATATCAAAGTCATACTCACAAAGGAATTGCAACCATCTACTCTGCCTAGCATTCAAGGTTGGTTGATCAAACAAATACTTCAGACTGTTATGGTTTTTCCTCAGTTCAAACCTCCTTCCCATGAGGTACTACCTCTATTTCTTCAGGGCGTGCACTATGCCTGCCAACTCCAAATCATGAGTTGCATAGTTCTTTTCATGATCCTTCGGCTTTCTGGATTCATAACATACCACAAACCCACTCTGATTGAGGACTCCTCCTTCTCCTTCTTTTCATGCATCTGTACACACTACAAAATCTTCATTCGGATCTGCAATCCTCAGGATTGGAGCACTGGTTAACAATTGCTTCAATTGCTGGAAGCTTCTCTCACATTCCTTTGTCCATTGAAATTTCTTCTCCTTCCTTTGCAAGGAAGTGATGGGGTGAACTATCCTTCAGAACCCTGCAATAAACCTTCTGTAATAACCAGCTAGACCCATAAAGGATATGAATTATGTCACATTCTTCAGCACTAACCATTCTCTGATGGCTTCTATTTTCTTAGGATCCACGGCTATACCATCCTTTGAAATGATATGTCCCAAATAATGGATCATCTTTTGACAAAATGATAACTTTATCAATTTGGAATACAATTGGTGTTCTCTTAGAGCCTACAACACCATTCTCAGATGATGTTCATGCTCTTCCTTCGACTTGGAATACACTAGGATGTCATCCAAAAATACTATGACAAACTTGTCTAGATATTCTCTGAATACACCATTCATTAGGAACATGAAAACAACGGGTGCATTTGATAACCCAAATGGAACCACTGTGAATTCATAATGACCATACCTTGTTCTGAAGGCGGTCTTGTTGATGTCTTCATCCTTTATCCTTACCTGGTGGTACTCTGACTTGAGATCTATTTTTGAAAATTCTTGGCATCCTTCAACTGATCAAAGAGATCATCGATCCTTGGCAAAGGATACTTGTTCTTAATAGTCACTTTGTTCAACTGTTTGAAATCGATGCACAATCTCAATGTCCCATCTTTCTTCTTCACAAACATGATCGAGGCACCCCAAGGTGACACACTTGGGCGTATATACCTCTTCTTCATAATTTCTTCAACATGGATGATTTTATGGGCTAAATTTCGCTCATGGGATAATTTTCCATGGTTTTTCCAAAAATGAAATTCACTATTTTAAAAACGATTCACCCAAATTCTATAGGATAAACTTATTTTACCTTAAAAATTGCCATAATTTTATAAAAACTATATAAAATCCTTATAAATTTGAATATTTTTACAAAAATATCGCCAAACATTTATAGTTGGCATATGAAGGATTAGTAAGATTCGCCAAGGTTTCTACATTTTAAGATAAATTTTCATCCTTAAAATCATCCTTGTTCTTCAAGATACAATTGTAGTTCTTTCAGCTCTGGTGTACTCATTCTCTAAGGAGTTTTTGACACTCGGGTTGCTCTAGGCATTAAATTTATAGAGAAATCAATATCTCTCTTTGGAGGTAGTCCTGGTACCTCCTTGAACACATATTCAAAATCTTCTAGGACTGCATAGTCCTCCAGAATTGGCACCGTATCCTTAGATTCTTCCTCCATATGAGCTACAAATAATTGACAGCCTTTTCTGTAGCATTTCTTCAGTTGCATTGCCGAAATTTCTCTAATAGCAATTTCCCTAGGAATTCCTTGGACTGCTCTTCGATTTCCTTCCTCATCCAAGCAATTGAACGCCTTGTTATGGCAGTCTAAAATGGCATGGTGTTGGTCCAACCAATCCATACCAATTAAGAAATCATATGATCCTAAAGGCAATATGTTCAGATTTTCCTTGGTACTTAGTCCATTCATTCCCATTGGACACGACTTAACCAACTCAACGAATTTCCTCTTAGCTCCTGTAGCTAGCTGTACCAGCCAAGATTTCTCATGCTTTCTTATTGGCAAACATAATCTTTCCACAACTTTGGGATATATGTAACTATGACTAGCTTCTGAGCCTATTAAAATAGTAAATTCATGGTTATTGATCATACCTTCAACTTCAATCATGTGTGATTGAAACTCAACCTGCTTGTTGTCCAGGCTTGCATAGATCCTTGGTACGCTTCTACCCATGTCCTCCACTATTTCAGCTTGCTGAACATTGTGAACAACTCTCACCTTGTCCTTTCTGTGAGGACAATCACTATACCTATGATCTCCTTTACAACCCCAACATTCCATAGGTGTCAGCCTTGGCCTTTGCCCACCTACTTCATCCATCCTGGGCTCTCTCAAAACTGAATGTCCTTGAGGGCTATTCCTAAAAAATGGTGGTTTTTTTCCCTTCTGCCTTTGCTCCCTCTTAAACTTCTTCTTGTCTTCTCAGGATTTTTGGAAAGTAGGCTTTTCTTTTTGCTGATCATATAAGCATTTTTCTCTCCTTATAGTTTATTCCATAGCTTCCAGGTCATCATACTAGATCTTGTCATTGATGGAAGATGGAAGCTCACTTAGATACCTTTGAATCTTAATTTTCTCATCCTTGATGAAGGGGACATATTTCAACAAATCCAAGAATCTTCTTTCATACTCATCAATGGACATACTTGCCAGCTTGAGTACGAAGAACTCTTTCATTTTTTTGTCATAATACCTCTTAGTTAAGTACTTCTTTTCAAAATGTCTCTTGAATTCCCTCCATGTAACATTCTTCTCTCTGACGTGTTGTACTTGCACAAGATGATCCCACCATATGGATGCCTTTAAGTTGGTAAATGGAAATTCTTCCCTCTACATGAGAAGAATAGTTATGTCGTTGGAAATATTTCCTCATGCCCAACAACCATGTCTCAGCATCTTCATCTTTCTTTTGTTCTCTGTCAAAAGTAGGAGGCTTGATTTTATTCATTTCACCCTTCAGTTCATCCACTTTCGATTTCCTATGCTTTCTGGTAGGAGATGGACTTGAATTGTTGTGTTCTCTCTTATTGGAATGTTTCAGGGACTGACGATGATGCCTGTTAATGCTCCTTGATCTTCCTTTCTTCTCAGGGGTCCTGCGACTCCCTGTTGTTCTTAAGCCATTCTCTTTATCCCACTTCTTTTTTATTCTTTCCAGGCTCAACATCAACTTTATGTTGAATTCTCCTTGTTTCTCCCTAGATTTTATGAGCTTTTTGTTATCTTCTCGGTGAGTCTGGACATTTTTTTCAACTTTTCAATGATTTTCATCATGTTTCCTTCTTTATCTATCTCTTTTCCATGCCCATTGGAGTTTGTTCCTTCAACTCCCAAATGGGCATCCCTTCCTCTTGCTTCATTCTCCGAACTGTAAGGATCATGTTTCTCCTCCATTCCTTTGCACTATGTGACAATTCAGTTCGGTTTCGTCAATTGTTAACTCTGCAAAACATGCAGTCAACCAAATTTTTGTCAGCCTATCAATCTTTAATAATTTTCCATAGGACTTAGACAATCCGATTCAACAGAAAGAATATCAGATTACATTTTCAGTGGGTCTGCGTCGATCAAGAATCCCCACGATTCTATTTCTAAGCCACGTTCTATTCTGCAACAATTCACCATTCAGAGCTAGCCCCTTATTCCTCAGTCCTTGGTTCACCTGTGACCGAGGTTGGGACCGAGTGCTAATGATTTGGACACGTATTTGGAGTTTTGAAACTTCGAGCTCTGGAGCTTTGGAGGTTCCCCCTTTTCCGCGCGTCACCACATAACAACAAATCTCTCGGAGTTCTGGATTGACGAAATCGCGAAGTAGGGTGGATCAACAATCCACGACTACCCAGCATCCAACAACTGACACTCACTATGGAACTTCAGGCATCTGAGCTCCAGGACTTTGGAGCTTTGGATCTTCAGGACTTCAGAGGATTTCACATCTGCACACCCCCAACCCCCCGAATCGTTAATCTCCGAACACTTCTATGTCACCTTTGGTGACATCATTAAGTCTCGTCACCTCAGTGTTACAAAACTTTTGAAAGCTCTTCCTTTTGTTCCCTTATGAACCATTCTTTCAGAGTGTCAAGTCTCTGACTTCACAAATGGTGCCATGCATCCAATGGGACCCACGGTTTTCATACTTGAACTAAGATACTGAATAGTCACATCACTTAACGCCTTTCAAATTGCGGGGGCATGGATTTGTAGTTTGGGGTGACCCAGCTCTCATCCCACAATTCCTCTGACGTTGATACGTAACCCCTCGATAAAATCGTGGTTTGGATTGCCTGACCGCCCTGGGAAATTAACTCCCATGCAATTTGGGTCCCCGCAATGCCTCCTAGCCGTCGATATTGATGTATCGTGATCAACGCTAGTGTGGGCCCACTGACCTTTAACTATGTTATGCAACCTCAGGGCCCACATAGTATAGTTGTCAACATTCCAGGTGGGGGCACATGGCAGGTATAGGAGTGGTCCACGTCACCTCTAGGTGACGTCATCATGACTCACTACTTCGACTCTTTGAGGCTTCGGGAGTTCTCTCCTCAGCACACACTGATTCTTCCAAACGTTGAAATCCTGAACAACTAATCTGCTGACACGCGTCCCTCCTGACGGACGGTCCGGATTAACTCCGAACTTTGGAGCTTCGAGGGCTTTCTCCCTTGACCACTGGGTTTGAACTTTTAACTTGGATTGATCCAACTGTCGAGCTCTTATCCTGAGATATATGGTGTAGATCCACTTCAAGGACTTTGGATTTTGGGCCTCCGACCTCTTCTTCTCTACAACCCATAACTTCGTCGAAGATACAAAGTCCAAAGGACTTGGATATTAACCCTCTCATGTTGCTTTTTCCTAATCCGACGGGTGTGGTTTTACATACCGCTAAACCCCCTGAGCTTTGTAACATGAACAACGTAACCTATTGGCACAATTTCTCTCTGAAACCCTGGTTCTAATGACCACTTATCTGGCCCATCCAGGCTTAGTGCTTGAACCTTGGCTCTGATACCAATTCGTAACGTCCCCTGACCATCGACCACTGTCGGGTAATGATACCCAAACAACCTTAACTTTTCCTTTACTGCTTTGATACCATTTATGTGACATTCTTGGCCTTAAATAACCAGCCAGGCCATGACACCGAGTAACTTTGCGGAAATAATCACATATAAAACATAACCAGAAGATAGAGATAATATCTGGTATTCACAGTTATAAATATATATCTATCTAATGCAATTAAACAAACGTCAATACTCTAATCATACACATGTTCACGTGGAAGCAACATTAACACATACATGTAATATATATATATATATATATATATNCATTACTCATTAATTATAATGCAAATACAAATACACAACATACATTGAACACATAATTGGTACTTATCTTTTAATACATGACCACTATCTGTGTGCAAACCTTCCATGAACCTCCTAGCCTTATACCACGCTGCTCATCACGCTCAACAGTGGGTCACCCCCGAGATGGGACTAAACTCCACCGGGCAAGGGAATTCTAGTCTTGGCAAGGACAACAAGGAAGTTGCACAGAACAATAGGAAGGATCTTTTATCCTAGGAGCCACTTACGCCCACAACCCATGGACACTCATTCCCCACATGCCTTCTCCACCCCATGAGGGTACACCTTCACTAATACAAGTCCATCGGCTACTACACATCCCTTACCTTGGGCTTCAGCAACAGGTTGGACCAGAAGTCTCAGAGTACTGTAGTTACTACGTGACTCCCTTCCAGGAGAACTCACTTCCCAACAAACTCTCTCACTTGGGAGAGTTGCTCAAAGGCTTGACAACCTGCTTCTTCAATTCATCTCCTAGGAAATACAACAACAACATTCAACTAACACACGAGTGACGGAAGCAACAAAAAATAGGTATGGACACTAAAAATGGCAATAGCCAAACGCTAAGACATAGCACGACTCAGGCGAATACAAATGCGTCAGGCTTCACAGGAGACACACAGGATAACTCAAGTACAACTGCAAGATTCCAAATGTGTGTACTAGATACAGAGGCGATGATGATGGAGAAATGGTTCAATGCGTGAATCCATGGTCAATCGGGAAGGGTGAAGGACTTCTAGAGAATCGTAAGGGTCGTGAGGAAATTCGAAACTGGTCTAGATGAAAGGATGGAAACAACGTCATAGTGGGAAGTGAACCCCCAACGAGCTAGCTTTCCCCACTATAAATTGCATGCTCCCAGGTTGACACATGTCTTCCTGAAGCCGCATGAGTTCCACTTAGCACTCATTCCCTTTTTCCCAAGAACTTAAGACAACACAACTTAAATCAACCATAGCCTTTGGGAAATAATAATAAAATATTATTCCCTTAGAGGTAATCCCTCTAGCTTAGCCCCTAGGCCTAGACACTTAGCCCCCTCCCATACCCTAGCTAGTGGAGTTTAGTCCCCCATAACTCTTCTTCATGGTCGGTATACATGCAACAATGTAATTTTATTAATGATGCGAGTATTTATGTAACGTCCTCCTCGTTACGACAACCATTCTAATAACAGGTGCAAAATTTTTTTTTGTGTAAGGTGTGTGTGCACGTGTAGAAGTAACAACACACCTGACTCTACGTCGCCACTCGACGACCAACAAGACGCAACCACGATGTTCAACACAAGAAGACTGAAGGCACACAACGAGGAACTGCAACAATATACGACCATAGGCATAAGGCGCACCACACAAACATTAAGACATACTGGGGGTGCACAGTAAGAACACAGAGGGAAGAGTCCATGGTGTTAGGGTTACTATTTCTGCACCGGAAAGCAGGGCGTTTAGTCTTATGTCTTCTCGAAAGAAGATTAGACAGGCTCCTGGCCGACTACTCAAGCAGAAACTAGTAACCCGACCTAGAACAAGACACAAGCAAGACGAACACAACAAGACAACCCCGACATATCACAGTGACAACAAGCAATAAACGCCCCTAGACATAAGGCGTACAATTAGCAGTTGTAAGCAGTAAATGACACCAGGTGTTAAGTACAGTACAGTCACAGAAGGAAGAATCCATCAATAGAGTTTACTATTTCTGCACAAAAAAGAAGGGCTTTTAGTCTTATGTCTTCTCGAAAGAAGATTAGACAGGCTCCTGGCCAACTACTCAGGAAGAAACTAGTAATCTCCGTCAGGTGTGTCGCAAGAGTGGAAACTATGCCTTTAAACAGCCCGAGACTCTTGATACGACACTTGATTCCTTCCACCGGAGATACACACAGACATATATACTAAGCTACAAGAGGTGTCTATATCCCGCCCGACACAACCAACCAAGCAACCAACGGAATACTATCAGGTACAACATAAACAAGAAGAACAAATACGTCCCTCACGGAAGGCGCGTGACAAAAGGACTCCGACCACGAAACCCAAGTTCAACATTAATCAAATGAACAACAACCCTCATTTACGAACTCTGCGTAATCTTTTGTACTCAAATCAAGGTTATTACACCATATATGTTATTATTAACGATGGAAGTTACAATAGCACTGCCATGAATTATTAAACACCTTTCATTTATCTCACATATCCGGGCCATGATCTTACAATTACAATACCTCGTATATG
>ML788736.1:213321-235749 GCA_009831015.1 Picea engelmannii
TTTTAAGAAGACTTTAACTAACACTTAGGAGGGTTTTAGTTTACGTCCTTAAGTTTTTTTTTTTTTTTTGGAGGGTCTTCTCTTAAGGCTAATCAAAATTTTATCTTAGAGATGTTTTAAATTTAGGTTTAGATTTGAACTGGACGACAATTAATTAGGGGAGTCGTTTTAAGAATTTCATCAGGCGTTAAGGTCTCAGGGTCATCTAGGTTGTCTCATCATCATCATCAATGCGACGTGCCCTTCAGGACGCACTACGTGCTTCAAGGGTGCCACTCGCCTTGTTTGCCTCTGTGGCGCGACGTGCCCTTCAGGATGCACCACGCGTTCTAAGGGTGCCACTCGCCCACTTGTGTTTCTTTTGCGCAACATGCCCTTCAGGATGCACCACGTGCTCCAAGGGTGTCACTCGCCGACTTGACTGTTTGGTAGACATTTATAACCCCTGGAGTCAACACTCCGCCAGGTGAACTTGTGGGAGACTAAGGGCTCTAAGGAGTAAGGCCCCCGCCTTATTGCGCGCCCCCTTAGAATCATCGCGAGCGACTGTAGCAGTCTTCCCTCACGGCATCCTGGATCCTCTCGAACTAGGTAATCGTTAACCTACAGTTCGAGCCACGGTGGGAGTGCTAGTAGGCTGTGGCAGGGCTGTTGTCCACACCTCTCCCTCAACCTCTCTGGAAATCATGTGTGGCCCCTTTACTCCATATGTGAGTCTGGTCGGAAAGCTATCGTCAGCCTGCATCATCAACCATCATGTCAGATCATGTCAATAACATATCATCAAAACAATAAATATCATGGTAAATAAATCAACTCAAATAGCACACTCCCTGACTCTATCCGGAGTCCAAGGGTTCCGTCGATGCCTCTACATCCTCCGAGTCAAAAACCTTGCACACTCAATAAAACTGAGTCTGTAGCACTTGTTTTATGTCAAAGAAGTAAAACATCATGTCATCTATCATAACGCATCATCATCAAGGATAAATGTTTTATCATCATAAAAATCTAGATCACTTGTGAGCAAGTGTCCTCAAAGAATAAGTTTTCTAAGTGTGCCAGAGAGGGATGTTACAATTTACATATACAAAATCAGGCTCATTGGCCTTATCATTTGTCTCACCAGCCTAATAAACACATAAGTCTCTCAGCTTATAACCACTTGGCTCACCAACCTATAAACATAATTACAATTTAACAGGGGCTCGGCCTTGGGGTGTTACATGGCAGTTATTTTAAAAATACATAAACATATACTTGATCTTCAAAATAATAATGATCGCTTAATTGTTTACAATTTACATGTGAAAAACTTATCTAACCATTCACACTTTAATGATAAATATCTTGCAAATAAATGAGCTTGAAATGAACAACAATAATAAAATCACATACACGATTTGGATAATGGAGTTCACCCAATTTGGGCTACCTCTCTGGGTCCGCTTCCAATAGAGACCTTCTTTATTAATGCTCAAATGTTTGCATTTTACAATGACCTTTTTACATGTTGCTCAAATGAAGAAACAGAGTGCACCGTTGGATTCCTAAAGAAAACTCTTGCAAAATGAGTATAAATTTCTCAAAATTCCGTTAAGGGACCAATCGACGTGCTTTATGGCTTACCTCAAAGTCTATGTACCCTTAGACATGCACTTCGAGACAATTCTTTGCATAAAAATTAATGCCCTTTGCCTTGGTCTGTGCGCCCATTAAATAGGGTGCAGGCCCTAACTTACTGTCTGAATTTCAGGGCAGACATTAAATATAAAATAGGCAGTTTGTTTTAACAAACCGTATGTGTGGTTTGTTGGTTAAAACATTGTGTTTATTTACGGAAAGTCGAGGGTTTGAGCCCCACCGTCTGCCATATATTTTGTCATTTTTATTGGCATAATCGTTGGTTATTTAATATATGGTTGTAACCATATATTATATGGTTGCATTGGTTTGTAGTTCATTAGCCCTATGCGCTTATGGTATTGATCGCATGTATTAACATATATACTAGGGGATGGGGGCTAGCCCTTGCCCCCCTTTCCCCCCAAATTGAAGCTTTACACTAATTCAAATAATTTTTAAAACATATCATGGTAAGAACTAAATGCATGGGGTGTTGGTAGTGGAGGCTTGTATAAGGATTTGGGAGGTTGCGGGTTCGACCCCCATCAACTCTCATAATATTTTCATATACCATAACCAATATTTTCCAATGGGAGGTCGCCATGTGGTGGCCTCTCATTGGTTATCCCTTACCATGTGTCAACATGTGATTTGTCTATCTGGATTGTACGACTTTCCTAGTTAGCTTCCAACCAATATGCCATGTCACTTGTACAATCATGTGTCAAGTGTCACCCTTTTGTCTATGTTGTCTTTGACCTTTGCCCTGATTTGACTGGAACTTTGATCGCTCATAACTTTTGCATAAAAACTTTGTTTGAGGTGATTTTTGCATCGTTGGAAAGCTATCGCCGAACTCTACGCATTGACGACGTTTTTTTTAGAGTATTTGGAATACTTGAATTTTGAGCATTTCTTAATCATTCTAGACCTCTGTGGACGTTCTAGATCCTCTTGGACCCCTGTGAGCATTTTTGGATCATCTATTGACATTGTTATAGGTGTAGTATCTAGATCCACAAGGATCCATTGATATTTTTCCACCAACAAATATTCCATCTTGATCTTCCACAACTCAAAACTTTTCCCATTAAATTTCATGATCTATATTTTTGAACCACTCACCATTTCTTTTAACTAAAAGAATTGATACTGCAGAGCTCGCACTGTAACAAGGTTTATCATAGACCTGAGCCAAACCATTAGGCACAAAGGCATCCCCCTGAAGCCAATAACTGCTCTGATACCAAATGTAGATTTTAACATTGTACAATTAATTATTGCAAATGGATTCTTGATAAAAAAAGAAAAGATACAAATGCAAACACACACATTACATAGATATTTTACCCTAGAAACCCAAACCGGGAAAAACAACAACCTATTTAGAGTCACACCTCTAATTATTTATTCATCATCTTCATTGTTTACAATAAAAAATATATAGGATCACGCGGCATCCAAAACCCCTAATCCATTGACCCAGATTAGTCAACAACCCTAATTCCTTAACCAGAATTTGAAAACCATCGGCGAAAACTATGTGCCAAAAAACCGCTACACCCCCCTGCAACCCCCCCGTGCGCCCAATGCAACAAAGCATGTGGGTTTGGTCATGCAAAGAATATAACACATACACAACACTTTCCCACAACAGGTCATTCTAGGTTTCAAAAACCATATAAATAGATTAAGCATTCATTCTTTTGGGAAGGCTTGAAAATGAACATTTTCACCTTTGTGGCCAAATGTGACAATTACCAATGGCATAAGGGGAAAAAATAAATTCTCCAAGAGCATTACAACCTTTACCCATTCCAACCACCACATGGATTGAACTTTCTATATATTACATTAATAATAATAATAATAATAATAATAATAATAATATATTTTTAAGGTCACGATGAAGCCAGACACCAAATTGGTGTATTAGACCCTCTTGTTTGTGGGACAAGGGACCCCCTCCACGCAGGTATTTCACTGCTAAAATCTACGGCGAAATACATACCCTAGCCCCCTTTGGATTTGAACTTGTAACCTCGAAGGAGGAAACACATGTTCTTAACCATTAGGTGTGGTTATTGAAATCATGCAACAAATCAATAATCATGGTCATTGTTCACTTCCTTTCAAAATATGTTCTTTTTTGTGTTTTACAACACCCATTCAAGGCCTCCATAGTAGCACAAATATTCATGGACAATATTTTTAAACTCCATGGCATACCTAAATCAATTGCGATTGATCGTGACCCCACTTTCACTAGAAATCTTTGGCATGAGATTTTTGACTTCAGGGTACTCAGAGTAACCTTAGCATAGTGTATCACCCCCAAATAGATGACCCGACGAATGGAATAAACAAGTGTTTGGAAGCTTATTTACAATGTTTTACCTTGAGCTGGCAATCCCAATGGGTCTAGTAGTTACCTCTAACTGAATGTGGTGCAATACCACCTATCATGGTGCTACTAAAATGACCCCCTTTGAGGCAGTCTATGTACAACAATGCCTATAAGTGATCTTGTACTTACCAAGCTTCTATAAGCTTCAGGAGGTAGACAAAACCTTGATAGCCCATGTTGACATTCTTTGTACCTTAAAAAGATAATTTAGAATTGACCCAAAAAACATGAATCAATAGGTTGATCAACATTACCTCTAACAATACTTTAAAGAAGGGGATCAAGTTCATATGTCTCCAACCCTATAAGTAGAGATCACTCAAAGAGAAGAGCCACATACTCAAACGTGTATAGACCTAGTGGTTTACAAATTGGCTCTCCTTAGTAATTCTAAGCTCCACTTAGTCTTTCATGTACCTTGTTGGAAGAAAGTGGTTGGGTGCAAGTGTAGAGTTCAAAGTCAACTATTGACTCTTCTCCCATACTTGTTGGAAGGGTTGGCTAAATATTAGACCTTTTGAACTTTTTCACTAGAATTCAGTGAAGTAATCATTTTATGTTGTTTAAATTCCATTTTTGAATGTATAAACAGATTTAACACCCTGAAAAACCTCAAAGCATACACTCAATCACACAAATCTGGAGTTCCAACGATTTTTGATTAGATTTCGAGCAAAATTGATCAAAAAAATATACCGGTAAAAACCCTAAATGATCAAAAAGTTTAGACTAGGTACTTGTTGGATGCCCTAAACCTCCAATGGAGTTAAGTTAAGGGGTTCCAATAACATCTATGCAAAGAATTCTCATGTACCTTAAATGATCATCCAACCTTCTGAGTAGATTGTAGATTCAAGTTGAACAGAAGCTATTCGCACTAAATACACCATAAGGAAGCACCGAAAATCAAACTCTTCAAATTGGGCTTGTCAAACACCTACGGATTATCCTCTCGAAACTTCATTGAAAATCAGCAGTTTCTTGCATCTATTCCCTGATTTTGTTTATATGCAAAACGTGTTCCTGATTTTGGCAACCGCCTCTGGACACGTTGCCACAACCTTGCTTTCTGTACCAACTCTCTCAGTCTTCTCTTAGTCTTCCTGTTTATGGAAAATGGTCAAATTACGAGTCCAGCTTCAACGACCTCTGGACACGCCACCTCAAAATGTCAGACCGGGCTAAGAGATATTATTTCTCCTTATCTTATATCTTACTAAATATATGGCTGTGGCCGCCCTCTGACTAATAGAATATGGCTGTGGCCGCCCTCTGACTAATAGAATATGGCTGTGGCGGCCATCAAAGCTTAGTCCTCTAGTAAGGCGGTGCTTGTCATTTCTCTACAGTAGTCAGGAATTCCCAAACGAAAGTCATTATGGCGGTGCCTCGGAATTCCCAAACGAAAGTGACCTACCGGAGATTTTTTCTCCTCTATATATATGAATGATGAGATACTCTCTGTATGTTGTTTTCGTGCTCTTCTTCTTCTCTCGTTCACTCATATCACGATGATCAGTAATCACTGTTGGATTTCAGTTCCCTCATCACCGGCGATCCTTCTGAGTCCATGGAGATTGGAGTCTGGCCATGTCTTTTGTCGCAACTGGAGGATCGTTCTGTCCATTCCATGACGGATGCAGGGAGTTACGCCGGTTCAGTTTCACAAGGACATAGCTAGACCCAATCGACCATGGATTCTGTATTCTGTAAGGATCAACGGCGCTGATGAGGGATCTGAACGCCAACAGAGGTTGCCGGTATTGTGATATGAGATAGCGAGGGGCAAAACAGAAAAAGAAAAAGGAACACTAGTACAGACAGAGTGAAGAGGAAGATATGTTGAAAATTGATAGAAAAGGAGATTGTGTAAATGTTTGGTATGTGTCAGTTAGGCTGTGCTGTAGAGTGGCCGGTGGGAGTTTATGGTGGTTGGATTCTTAATGCATATTTGTATGGCTTTACACATTCCAGGAGTTTCAATCCCACTCTGGCCAAACAAAGGGATTGTTTGTGTTATATAAAAAAAAATGGTTCATAGTACATATTCATGGCGTGTTAGTTGATAGCGTGACATCGTTTTGTATTCATAATATTCTTCTCTTCTTATCATCTTATCAAAGAATAAGTTTTATGTTAATTATGTTTTGCGTAGATATCTTAAAATTTAGATGGATTGAATAATCAATTTGTATGTAACGCCCACATCGTTTTTTTATGAAGATTCATACCATAATAACGAGCAATAATAATAATATTATTGACTAGGATTGCTTCTATAATAAGTTTTTATGTTAGCTCACACGCGTTTTTTAAGATTGCATACAAGCACCGACCATGTTACAACGGCTACAGCTCAAAGTTAACCTGCAATTACACACTCTACACTGGTTTGGAAATTCGTTCTCCTCTTCCATATACCTGGAAGCTTAAAATACTGGACAACATGTTCATTATGCCAATACTCTAAAGCTCATTCTCACTCTCTAACATTCATCTGGAAATTCTATATCCTATTAACATGCTTAAAATGCTTAACAACATGTCCATATCCTATTAATCTGGCTTCTCATTGGCAACTGGAGACCTATCTCTTGCCTTAACTTGAATGTTTGGAATCAGTGCAAGGTATTCCTGAATTTGTAAAGAATTTCCCATTGTGCCCGGAGAAGGGAGACGCTTGGGAACATATGGAACTGGAGAAGAACTTGGCAATGAAACAGAGAGAACATTATGTGTTTTTTGCGCAGAATCAGGAGGAGTTTCAAATATTAGTCAAGGGGGAAGTTGAGAAAGAAACAGCTCAAATTCGTTCCACTTTGATAGATGTTCTTGAACTGAAACACAAAGAAGATCCTGTGCTTGGAGCACAAAAGCTGATTAAAGAGTTGAGGCAGCAATGGAAAGTAGAAACCAAGCAATACTGAGGGCACAAGTTCTCATATGAGTAGAGATAAGAGCACAAGGAATGGAAGTCATCTACTTCTTACAAATTATACCGAGGCTTTGCTTTGTTCTATTTGTATGGGGAATAGACAACTGCAGGGGATTACCGTATATGGTATGTGTAATAATGCCACCAAAAAGACCATTCTATATTTTTTGTGTGTCAAAACTATGAGCAGAACCTTCCAAAGATTCTAACACTACTTCCTATCAGTGAAATAATGTATACAACATGAAATCTTGGTAATGGGTGAAATCCGTACTTCTAATGCTTTTTGGAGAAAAAATGATTGAAAGTCTGCTTTGAGATTACATGTTAAATCCACAATATAAAGAGAGCTATACGAGTTAGAAGTTTCACCTTGTAAGGAACTTACATCTATGTTCTTTCTAATGGTTTTTGGAAAAAAAAATGATTGCAAGTCTGCTTTGAGATTACATGTTAAATCCACAATATAAAGAAAGAGTTATAGGAGTTAGAAGTTTCAACTTGTAAGAAGTTTGTAAGGAACTTACATCTATGTTCTTCTTTATAAATTGATGTGTATCTAAAAATAAACTAGCATACTCTGAAGTTGGGGAAAGGAAACGCCTAAGTGAATTAGGACAATATGTTAATTGAAGAGAAGTTGGTTCATGGATAACCAATAGATGATCCATTGAATGGGGTTCATGAATAATGTATTAAAATGATCTTTCAAATGGTTAAGTATTGTCATAGTTGATTTCTAAATGTATATGGAAGAATTTGCCAGGAGGAACCATGTTCTCGTTTCCAAGTAACATCAATTAAAGGTTGAACATAGATGATAATCATGTGTCAGTTGTTCTTGTGAGAGAATATGGCTGAAATCTTGGTGTGGGTCTTTCAAATGTACATATGACGATAAAGGAGAGTAAACATGTTGATCATTTATTAAAAAATATTTTCCAAGAGAATAATTATGCTTTGATCACCATTGGATTACTTGAAATCGACCATGTATGATCAATTTAAAAAAAAAATTGAGTGGCCTTCACCAAATTTCCATCTAATTTTTCCCCACATTCTAGTAGTTTGAGATGTAACAATGGATTGTTGAATTAATAATAAAAAGGGAGTGATGATACTTTGCTAAGAACATCAATGAATATTGGTGTTTACTTTCCATGTGGATCTACCTTGTGAAGTCCATGTCAACTTCTATTCCGCAATAAAGAAAAAATAAATGTATATGAAACATATGTGGGCCAAAAGGAACCTACCAGATTTCATCTCTATGCATATGTGGCAGATTTGAAATCTACAATGGGAACTCTTGATTGTCTCTCACATCAATATTTTTCCTAATATTATTACTATTCCAATAATCTTGCTTGTTTATGTGGAGAATTACTATACTACTTAATCTATAACCTATAGAAGCAAATTGGACTAGGTCAAGTTTAAATTTGTTGTAAGAGGGAAGGAAGTCATACATAAAGAGGAGGTGAACCCTAAAACAACTTGAAGCATGATAAAAAAATATATGAAAAAACCAAAACCATAAGAGACAAGACAAATCTATATGAAATGTGAAACATTAAGCGAGAGCATATTATACATGTAATCGTCACACCCCCTTCTTTTCCAACACAAACATAAGATACAAACTTAACAAATCAATATGACACAAATTTCAAACTTATATGCGATGATTTCATATAACAAAATTACCAAACTATTGTGAAATTTATGATTGTTTATATAAAACCCTAGATAAAACACTTAGAATACCACATTACATTGAAGGGTATTTCACATACAAATATAATCCCACAATTGTACTTTCTATCTCATCCCTCCCACCCATATTAAACATTTTTTCCAAAGGTTCTTTGTTCTATGTGTCTCCCACCCATATTACACATTTTTTCCAAAGGTTCTTTGTTCTATCTCTTACAGGCTTTTTCCACAATAAAGAGAACTCATTGTCCCCTTTTTGAGGTTGGTTGCTCGATGTCGCTCTTTTCATCCTGGACTCATTGAGCAACATCATTCTCCTTTAGAATCTGATCCACATTTTTTGGGTGACACTCGTGCAATTATGAAATCCATCAGTAGAAAGCCAAAGAAAATGGATTGGAAAAATATAGAAGAAAAGAAAAACTAACCTTTAAATTTCTTTCAATTCCAAAATCATATAACCAACCTTTAAATTTCTTTCAAAAAGAAGAATCAGATGTTGATTCTTCAGATTGATCGGGATGGGTTACGCTCTTGTTGTATTTGCGAATCCATATTTCTAGCCGTTTGATTTAACTTAAAATCGATGAAATAGCCTAGTGTTTCCTTAGTCTTCGTTTTTCCTTGTTCTCCCTTTTAGAAACCTGTTCATAAAATATCTCTGGTGTGAGATCTTTATCTTTCAACTAGATTTTTTTTTTCCAGATGCTTGAATTACCCTGGGTAATTCAGGAAATTTTGGGACTTTTAAATTTCCTGGGTAATTCAGGAAATTTTGGGACTTTTAAATTTTCGATGACTCTTAATATTGGTCTCTTATTAACGAGATAGTGACTCCTTGTATTGCACTCTTTGATTGTAACCTTAGGGCCTGCGAACTGTTACTTCTCGTTCCTTTATAACATTGTTATCTAGTTCTTGAATAATTGTAAGATTTGATCCTTTAAAATCTTCTCATATACGAAGGTGATTCGACTTGATTACATATTCTTATTGGCTGCGTTGCAAACTTCCCAAGTGATCCTTGAAGGTAGTTGGGTTTCTCCCGTTGACTGTGAGTATGTACTTAGAACTCTGTTCTGCGAAAAATTTGAATGATCGAGCTACTAGGATTTTACATCACCCTACTTATAGTAGAGTTTTAATGAAGAAGAAAACTTAAGTGTTCGAGTTGCAGTAGAGTTATTTTTTTAACTCTTTCCTTTGGGGATTCAACATTGCGGGTCATCATAACCCCTACCACCATCTATGATTTCTTGTTCCCCATTGATGGGGATCAATGATGGCCTTTCTGATCCTTTGCCAAGATTGAGTAAGTTTTTTGAATTTCCCATTTTCCCCTAAATTTCTTGCCATCCATATGCAAACTGTGAGATTTTTAATACCTTTGCAAGAAATTGCATAAAGACACAAGTTTTGTATTGCAAATTGTATCCCTATGGAACTAGTTTTTTACAATTAATCTTGATTTTCTCTTCTTAATCAAAGAAACTGCAAATGTTGTTTATGTTATGTGAGGTTGGTTATCCCCTCAGGGGTAACAACCTTTAGATACCCTCACAAGGGATTCATGTTGTTTCTTTCATGAGGTGGCATGCTCATCTTCACCAGATCTAGACATACTTCTTCTTTATCTAGACTAGATACATGATCATGCTAGCTCAACCATGGTGTAGCTCACTTTCATCCCTGCTCATTAGCTAACAAATGCACTATGGTATGGTATGGTCAGTTTGCTTGATTTGATATTCCATGTATTAATACCCATTTGGACATGATGATATAACTTCTTGGCTCGTTGTAATGTGGTATACATCCAACAATTATCTTCAATAATTTCATAACATTATATAGTTTTATTACTTGCCTTGTATTACCTTGGGGGACATGTTTTCTGTTAGAAGTGTGTCATTTCTTAGAGTGACTTGTAGTACCACTAGGTGTTTAGGCTAGATAGCAGTGTCCATATCACAACCATGCTAACCACTTTTCATCTCCCCATTATCATTCCATCCACATAAAATAATTTCATCCTAGTCATGAATGATTTCTCAAAGGTCGAAAGGAAAGGTCAAAGTTTAAGCCTAAATAAATAAATACATCAAAGCTAAGAGGTGAAGAGTTAAAGTTTAAAAATCCAAATATTAAGCTTGAGAAATTCCTCTCATTAGTAAGGCTAATGCCCCTAGTCTTTGGTTTTTCTAATAATATCTAAAAAAAGGGACTCATTCAATAAACTAAATATTAAAAAAAAAAATGCTTGAAAGGGGTAGTAAGAAACAAGCTGAGAATGGTAACTCAATGCCAAGATCCCTTTAGAATGCTATTATAAGATAAAATTCCTAGCCAAACAAAGCTAGATGAATAAATAACTGAAAAATGAGACTTGTTCATGTTTAATATTTTGAGGGTCATCACATGACCACATTGCCCCTTCCCTTTCATCATTATTATTCATTATTGCCTATATTTCACCTACATACTTAAGAAACATGGGTTTTCCTTAGGATTTGATGCATGTATAAGGGTTAATATTGTTCCCCTTGGTAAGATTTAGGAACGTATATAAATTAACCCTCCTTTTTATGTTTTACTGCGACATTGTCGCCAAATGTTATCGATTAACAACTTTCTAAGAGGCTAGACCCTTTACTTAGAGTGGGTATGGTGCATTGGGATATGTATACCATGTCTTTAGATATGTGACACTACCTTTGGATCCATGATGTTTCTTGGGGATCCATGTACTCTTATATGGCCATATTTACATACATTGGGATCTGTGACATTTACCTTGGGATCCGTGTACCACATCAAGATATTGTCACCACATTGGGATACGTGATAGTGCATCGAACTATGATAGGGATGCTATGTCATCACAAATTCCACTTGGACCATTTATGATTAGTTGGATAATTCATTTCATATTCATGCATTATTTTCTCCCTTTATACCACACATGTGGGAAATTAATGCATTGGAGAAGGCGTTTTGCACGTTACGAGGGTGAATTCACATGATAACTTGGACTCCTTTATGAGGTGGCACCCATAATAGAATTTTATTGGAGGAGCACTAGCCCTCTGAGCCCACATGTGACTATTGAAGAGGTTTCTCATTGCTTGGATGACTCACACTTGGGATATGATGTCATTATATTCTTGGACATTTCTCCACTTTGGACCATTCTTTGGATGAAGTTATATGTTGGACCTATGATGAACCATTTGAATTTCTATTTTTCCATCTTCTAGACATTGACATAATTTTTGGGAGGGGCACATATCTCTTGGCCTCTATATTTCCCACACATGTGGCTATAACATTGTATTTGACCCTTTCTAGGGGGACGTCTCACTGACCTCAAAATGAAAGTCTCTATACTAGAGGTTGCTAAGCCACCTCATGTATCTCCTTATCCTATTGGAGAGATGCATCCCCAACATATGTGCCAATATCTAGAAAAAAATAGACAATAATAATCAGATAATTGAAAAAAAATGGTACAATAAATTACATGTGCATGACTAAGACAAAAAAATATGAAACCATATTTATCAAAACATATCAATAATATTACCTCTATAATCTGGTGGATCTTCTGGAGTAGATAGGATGTTCAAACATCCTCTCTAATCTATCCTCGCATGCGATCACTGTACAATATCGAGGGAAGGATTTTCCTCTTCATACAAGAAATCAAAAATCTCTCTACCGACTGGAGTACACGGCCGCTCCGACTGGCCCTTCTTGGACAACAACTACCTCGAATCTATCCATGGAGGAGAAGGATGTGCGCATATTTTTTGAGAAACAATATGACAAGGGTGAAACTTCTTGAATGCTTCTATGCAGTCTTTAAATATTGACAGCCAAAAGTCACTGACACGCAAGATCTTCTGGGTTGTTGCCAGTCCTGATAAGTGACCGCCACATGCTCCACTGTGACATTCATTAAGCACAACTTCTGCTTCCTCGTGGGTTAAACAATGACAAAGAATTAAATCAATTCCTCGAAAATATAGAGTGTTGCCAATAATAAGGAAATTCTTTGCCTGATGGTGAATCCAACATCGTTCATCCTTTGAGTAATGAGGGGAAAAATTAAGAGTCTGGAGATATATGAGGATATCTTTGTACCAAGGGTTAGTATAAGAGATAAGGAATATACGTTGATCAGGAAGTGAGTCAATAACTTTTTTATCCTCATTCTCTACTGGGAACTCTGACATAAGTTCAAGAAAGACTAATGAGTTATTGGATTTGGCAGAAGCAAAATCAAAATCAAAATCAAACTCATGAAAAACAAAAATCCATTTGTTATACTTCCTGCCAATTATTCGTCGTGTCAAACCATATTGAAAAGGGTTAACATCGACGATGATGGTCGACTTGCACAAATGAATTTAATGTCAGAGGCATTGAAGGACATGAAATATTGCTAAGGCCAGTTTCTTGACGTGTGAACACTTTAGTTCAGGTCCTATCAAGGCGCGAATCAAATAATATATAACATGCTCTTGGAGCTTGTCATCCTCGTGAACTAAGACCATGTTGATCGAAGTTTTGGCTGCGACGAGATATAGTAGAAAATCTCTATTATAATATGGGGGGCTAAGCAAAGGAGTAAAAACTAGGGATTTCTTCAATGCGTCAAAAGAACATTGTGTTGACTTGTCCCAATAAAAAGGAACCCCTTTATCTAGTAGGCACATAAAACCTTTTGTGATATTAGCACAGTTCGGTACAAAAAGTCAAAGGAAATTTTCCTTTCCTTATAGACTCCAAAGTTGACGTATTGTGCATGGGGGAGGGAACTGAGTTATTTCCTCAACCTTCAAAGGGTCAACCATGATCCCTTTAGTTGAAATGATAAATCCCAAGAGTCATCCTGAAGTTATAAAAATATGCATTTGTGTGGATTCAAGTGAATTCGATAGTGACGACATCTCTCAAATACAAGGCGAAGGTGTAAAATATGTTGCGCCCTTTTACATGAATGGGCGGTGATATCATCCAAATAATCCTCCACTATGTGCTTAATATCATGGAAAGAGAACATCATGGACCATTGAAAAGTGGCTCCAACGTTTTTAAGGCCAAAGGGCATATTTTTGTATGCAAATTTTCCCCAAGGACAAATAAAAGTTGTCTTATGTTGGTCCTTAGGGCGGATCTGTATCTGGTTATAACCAAAAAAACCATCCATGAAAGAATTCCTATGCATTCATCAAGAATTTGATCAATAAATGGCATAGGGAAGTCATCCTTGTATATTTTAACCTTGTACAATTATTTACTACAAACATATTTTCAATAAAAGAACAGAAAATATACAATGTCAAATGCACACATTACATAGAGATTTTTCCCCTGGAAACCCAAACCGGGAAAACCAACATCTTCTATATTTGTCTCATCATACATTGTTTACAATACAATATACAGATAAGATCTCGTAGCATCCAAAACCCTAATCCAATAACCCAAATTAGTCAGCAACCTTAATTCCTTAACTGGAAATAGAAAACCATCAGGAAAAACCATGTGTCGAAAAAATGCCCAAAAACGGATGCAAAAGATTGCCAATTTTTTTTGGGGGGGGATGCTGCTCCCACCCTCCTATGACCCCCTGGGAAAGGGGGTGCTCCTCCCCCCTCTTACCCCCCCTGTGCACCCATTCATGCAAAGAATATAACACATACCCAACATTCTCCCACTTGTTGTTTTCTTTGTATACATGGGATTACAAGGTTACATAGTCAACAATGCCCATAGATCCTCTACACCAAGAGAACTTCTCAGTGCTCATAGATTTTTTAATGAATCTACAAAATTCTTCAAAGTGTCCACCTTCATAAACAACACCTTCTTTTCTTCAACCATATCTCTCACAAAGTGATATTGAACATCAATATGCTTTTCCTTTGAATGATAAGCCGAGTTCTTCACCAAAAAAATTGCACTCTGACTATCACAATCTATACTTATAGCTTTTTGTACCAACCCAATACCTGAACACAATATTTGTAATCATACTGCTTCCTTGCTTGCATGAGTGGATGTCATGTATTTAGCTTCTATAGTTGAAAGTGCCACTACAGACTATCTTTTTCTCATCCAATTGATTGCTCCTCCAAACAAGTTGAACACATACCCACTTTTAAATCTTCTACTTTCTAGATCTCCAGCCCAGTCTGCATCCACAAAGCCATGTATATCCAATACTCTATCCAAGCTTGGTTTTCCTTGGTATCACAATCCATAACTAGTAGTTCCACACAGATACTTGAAAACTCTCTTTATTGTTGTCCAATGCTCCTTCCCTGGTTTTGACATATACCTGCTCAAAAATTCTACTGCATGTGCAATGTCTACTCTAGTATATACCATTGCATACATAAAACTTCCAACCACACTCACATATGAAACACGATACACGTCCTTCTTCTCTTTCTGTGTCTTGAGACATTGATCCGTAGATAAATTTACACCTACAGGAATAGGGACCCCGACTGGTTTATATTCCTGCTTATTAAACATATACAATGTTGTCTTGACATATTTTCTCTAATTTAACCAGAGTTTCTTGTTTTTCCGATCTCTTTTAATTTCCATGCCCAAAATGAAATTTGCATCACCAAGATACTTCATGTCAAATTTAGAGGACAACTGAGTTTTCACATCTTGGATAACCTCCTTGTTGTTTCCTATCAACAACATGTCATCCACATACAAGACCAAATAAATCAAATGATCACCAATTAATTTAAAATACACACAATGATCCTCTTTGTGTATTGTGAAGCCAAGTCCCAACATATAAGTATCAAATTTTTGATACCACATCCTTGGTGATTGTTTTAAACCATACATGTACTTTTTCATCTTGCATACCAGCTCCTTCTTTCCCTTAAGATCAAATCCTTCTTGATGTTTCATGTAGATTTCTTCTTCTGGATCCCCATTTAAGAATGTTGTCTTCACATCCATATGTTCTACTTCAAAATAAAACACAGAAGAAACAAATAACAAAAATCTAATAGAGGTTAACTTGGCAAAAGGAGAAAAGATCTCACCAAAATAAATTCCCTCAACCTGGGAATAACCCTTTGCTACTAATCGATCTTTGTTTTTCTCCAGTTTTTCATCTACATTCAACTTATTTTTAAGTACCCATTTGCTTCCAATGGGATTTCTTCCAGTCGGCAACTCCACTAGATCCCAAGCCTCATTCTGATCCAAGGCTACCATTTCTTCAGCCATGGCCTTCTTCCACATTTTTCCATCCTCTGAATCCATTGCCTCCCTAATATTTATAGGATCATCATTAGTAATATACAAAGAAAAAATTGAATGGAAATCAAGTGGAGTATTACCTTTCCAGTAGCCTTTTTTCCCGAACCTGTATCCTCAATACTGGAGTATGAGGATCTTCTTCTTCTAATTCTTGTTCTTCTGTAGAGTTTGATTCATCATCCTTTAACTCAAAATACTTTTTCCTTGTTTCTTCCTTACTTGGTAGGACTTCATGTTTGACAATATCTTTCAATTCTCTAAATACCACATCTCTGCTATTCACAACCTTCTTAGTTTTTGGGTTCCAAAGCTTATAACCTTTGAGACCATCTTTATACCCACTAAAGATACACTTTTCATCCCTCTTATCTAGCTTACTCCTGTTTTCCTTTGGAACATGAACATAGGCCTCACATCCAAATACCTTGAGATGTGTGAGAGAGGGTTTCTTACCAATCCATACCTCGTGTGGAGTCTTGTCTTCTAGTGTTGATGAGGGTGATCAATTCACCAGGTAACACGCAATACCCACTACCTCTACCCATAATTATTTCCCTAACCTGACACCACTGAGCATACACCTTGGTTTTTCTATCAACGTCTTATTCATCCTTTCTGCAACTCCATTCTGTTGAGGTGTATAAGGATTAGTCTTCTTCCTTGATATATCACATTTCTTACATAATTCTTCAAATTCATTCCCGCAGAACTCTCCACCATTATCCATCCTCAACACCTTAATTATTTTCTTTGTTTGATTCTCAACAAGATCCTTAAACTCTTTAAACATTTCAAAGACTTCAGATTTATTCCTGAGGAAATATGTCCAAGTATTCCTCGAGAAGTTGTCTATAAATGAGACATAGTACACATATTTTTCCAGTGATGGAAACGACATAGGTCTAAACACATCACTGTGCACTAGATGTAAAATTCCTTCCCTCATTGCACCAGAGGGGAATCTTACCCGATTCTTCTTCCCATATACATAATGTTCACATAAATCAAAATCCAGAGAGATGTTAGACATACCTTTACCATGTAGTAGTCGAAGATCCTTTTCTCCAATATGCCCCAGTCTTTGATGCCACAACATAACCTTTTCTCCAGAGACTATAGGATTTTTTTCTTCTTTATCTCCCATATCAAGAACAATGAAACTATTACACCCATCACTTATAGTTCTTCCTTGTAGCTTATACATAGTTCCAATCTGAAATCCCTTCAACAACACCATTTCTCCTCGAACCATCCTACAGGTTTCTTTTTCAAATACTATTTTTACCCCTGCATTGTCCATTTTTCTTACAAAAATCATATTTCTAGCCAATCCTGGGATTTATAGAACACCAAGTAGTGTTCTAACCCTTCCATATATGAGGCTCAACTTGACTCTTCCTCAACCTATGATTTTTGATGTCGAGTCATCACCTAGGAAAACATTACCTCCATCATACCTTTCATATTCACAGAACCACTCCCTGTGGAGAGTCATATGAAAGGATGCACTTAAGTCAACTAGCCATGCATCATGATCTGCATGTGTGCTTGAAGAAGCCAAGTACACACCCTCTCCTTCTTCCTTGGATGTCTTTTATTCTGTAGAGGGAGCACCTTTAGGTCTCTTCACTCTCTCAACGTTTTTGGATCTACATTGCTTCTTGAAGTGCCCTTATTTTCCACATCTCTAGCATACCTTTACAAAATTTCTCGGATATTTATATCTACCCTTAGATTTAGATCTCCCACCTGAGGACTTAGCTCTGTTTCTTTCCTGGGAGCGTGCCTTTGCAAATAGTGCATCTGTGCTCTGTCCTTCCATGTTCTTCCATCTCATCTCCTCTAAAAAAAAGGATGATACCACATCATCAACACTCAAGGTAGTTGTATTAATACCTATGGCCAAAACCAGACTATCCCACGAGTCTAGTAAAGAGCACAATAAACCAATACACTTATCTTCATCTCAAATTTTAATTTCAACAGATAATAATTGACTTAACATAGTATTGAAAGTGTTCATATTCTTTGTCATAGAGTCTCCATCTCTCATCCTTAGGTTATACAGCTTCTTCCACAGGAACAGTTTAATTACCAGGGACTTAGACTAATACAAGTTCCCCAAATTATCCCATAACTCCTTGGTTGTAGCTGCCCCTAACACATTCAGTAAAACTGAATCTGAGAGACACAATCAGATTGTTCTCTTTTCCTTCTGATCCAACATTTTCCAATCATTTGCAAATGTTCCTGTAGGTACAATACCTATATTCACTGTGATCCATTGATCTTTGTCTACCAACAGATCTTCCATCTTGAGCTTCCATAGCTCAAAACTTTGCCCATTAAATTTCTCGATCTCTATTTTCAAACTACTCGCCATTTATTTTTACTTGAACACTCAATACTGCAAATCTCCCACTATAACAAGGCTCATCACAGTCCTGAGCCAAACCCTTGACCACAAAGGAGTCGCCATGAAGCAAATAATTTCTCTGATACCAAATGTATATTTTAACCTTGTATAATTACTTACTACAAACAAATTTTCAATAAAAGATCATTAGTTCTAGTCGTGAAAAGAATATAACACATACCCAACAATCCACGAGACAATATTTATTCAAATCATGAAAATCCATGCATACTCGAATTGTACCCTGTTTCTTGTCTACCAGAATGGGGTTGGATACCCATTCCATCAATGCGACTGGATAGATAAAGCCTACTTTGAGTAGTTTTTCTACCTCGTCCTTGATTGTTGTTGCTTTCCTTGGGTTAATTGGTTGCAACTTCTGTTGAATTGGCTTATCATTTTCATAGGTTCTAATATCATCTTTGACAATTCGAGGATCTATGCCAGGAATTTCCTTGTATGCTTAGGAAAAAAAATCACCAAATTCCTTGAAAAGTGTCATATACTGATGAATTTAATCTTGAGAGATTCTACCCCAAAAAAGACGTTTTCAACAACATCAGGGTTTCTAGAAATGTTGATCAGGACAATTTTTGATATATTCGCCATATTCCCCTCAACATAGACACCGTTGTTTTCTTAGGGGTTCACCTTTTGACCAACATTTCTACTCGTATCTAACCTAAATTAACCTATTTCCACACAACTGATCTATGGAAGGAAGTACGATCGATGATGCATATCCTCCCAAGGCCTTTTTGACCCAACCATTGCCTCTATGATTGATTCATTGGAAGGAAAAATGGTATCTAGGTAGTCAAGGGAATTTGAAGAATTCTGAGCCCAAATGGGCTCTATGAACTGATCGTCCTCCTTTATCCATGAAAGAGTCTGATTAGGGTCTATAGTGGCTTGTTCAGTAGATTGATAAGTAACCTTAGCTGCAAATAATGGCATAGCCATCCCGCCATGTGCATGACCTTTGACCGATTCCCACAATGAGGGTAACACCCATGGATCTTGTAGATACGATGTTCTAAATGAAGAAACCCTTGTAAAGGAAGTTAGGGAACTCAAATTTTGAAACCTGTCCAGGGTGGCATGAATATAAAACATTGGTGTTGGGAAATTAAAATTTCCCATAAGCAAAGGACACATTCCAACATCGATAGTCTCAATTGTTGATACTGTGGATCCTGGATTCGTCATGGAGATAGAGCGGTTAAAATCCATCTAATCGATAGTCACAATCCTTCCCTCATGGGGAAAGCATAAAATTATAAATATTGATGAGACGACAACTATCATCGCATAAGTCCAAATCCTTCCCAATAACGTATTATAGTCGAGTGATGCATTGACTACCTCTACTTCTACAGAAACAAACTTCCCTCCTAACTAGACCAAAAAAGAGGAAATAAGCCGATGCGGTCTAAAAGATCGTCTGTCCAATGTGGTTAAAATATTGGGAGAAGGTGTAAGCTCTGAAGAGCCAATATCTTTCTAGCGGGACAGGAACATGACACACATCGAAGCTCCCTTGTCTATGATGATCCTCTTGATTACGTGTTTCACATATACAATGTCAATGTGGAAGGATACATAATAAGGAAGGAGAGGCTTCACATCAGTAGTGTCAAACTTCATAGTGAGTTAGCTAGAATAATTCACCACTCTGATCGCGGATAATAATTTAGTGTGTTTCGTGGGGAATCTTTGAAGCACCTCTAAAGAAGACATTGCACATGACATTTAACCTAAATCCTCAACAATGAAATAGTTGGGTGCAAATCAAGTGTTAGGGTTATGTGACATCATTTTGTACACACCCTTTGGTATGTGTGGCATTGTTTTCTTATTAGGTTTTTATATGTGTAGAGGCTCCTGAGGATTGGAAGTTTCTTTACCTTTCAATGTTGACTCGAGATTACTATAATCATGATCTATGGTCAACAAGTCTACCTCCTCCCCTTTTAATTTTGTATGATTAACCATATTAACGAATGAAAAAGATTCGTCTAGCATAGGTGCATTCAAAGTGCCCCCTTGCGAATTAGACATGGAAGATCCAACCTACATATTTTGTCCTTACGAAAATGGATTTTTCAACACAAAAGGATGTTGTTTTTGTTGTTGCAACTTTATCAGGCCTTAGGCTTCTTCCATCATTGGGAATTGATGATTAAGGTGATCATCCCCACAAATATTACATGGGAATTTCACCTTTATGTTTTCATCCTTTTCCCCCTCAACATTTTTATTATATTTTTTATCTTTTCCCCCACTACCCTTCTTTCCCTTTTCTTTCTTCTTCTCTATAGACTTTTGAGGACCCTTTTGAGTCTTTGATTGCACAGTGTGTACAACCGAGGAATGGGTGGGGGGGTGGTTGAGCCAGGGGTCAGACTAGTTGCAGTTTGTTGGATAGACAACTGTTGCATATGGTTAGATACCATATCTGCGGCTTTGCATTGTGAGGAAATGCCTATACCATAGACATGCAGTCTTGATTTCAGTTTTTCCAGGTCAAGATTTGATCGTGGTGCATTGGGCATGATCTCATAGAGAATACATAATTGAGAGTAAATCAACTCCAATTGTTGTGCTCATATTGTATATTCTTCTGTAAACACCCCTAAAGTGGCCACATCCTTAGAAATATAAGGAAGTAATGACTTCAGGAACCATTATAAGAGAAATTATGGTGGGACCGTGGCTTTAATAAATCTCTTCCATCTCCTCCATTCCTGAATATGATTGGAAATGTGTGTAGCTTTATCTTGTTCAAAGTAAGCTAAAAGTTTTGTACCAGCGTCATACTAGACATGGAGTTGGATTTGATTGAGGAAAACCATGGCCAAATCACCAAATGTTGTGTACTTGGACCTCTCTAGTTCTATATACCACTTAGTGATGACCCCAGTGAGGGTGTGTTGGAACAATTGTAACCAGATTGAGTCATTGTTCAATGAATTAGATGAGAACCACAAAGTAAACATTGTTATGTGATCCTAGGGGTATTCACCACTCTTTCCTTTGAACTTTTGTATGTTCAAAGGTAGTTTAGTGGGGACCAGATGCAACCTCGGGTCATAACGAATCAGGTCATTCATCAACTTCAACAAATATGGAAAATGGATAGTTGTTAGAAAAGGTATCCTAGGTTGTGACATTGATTGATTGACATCTTGAAAAGAAGCTCCTCGGTTGAACCTGGCACCAGATTTCCAGGAAGAGTTTGTGAATGAGGCAGATCCTGGAGTAAACCCTTGGTTTTGGTTAAACGGAAGGACACTCCTGTTAGGACCACATATTGCACCTTTTTTCCCATACTTTTTGCCATTATTATACCCTTCATCACTAGTGTTTAGACTCATAATATCACTACATCTGATCATTCCAAGGTATATAATGACCTTTCTCATTATTATATGCTTAATCTGTTTTGCATAATACTTTACATTACTTTTGGACCTAACCATTGATTAGAAGCGCATAAGTGTCCATATTTGCAGAATCGTATTCAAGGCCGATGTTGAAACACAGAACTATCTAAAGTCGCTGCTGAAACACGAAAGCTGCTACACAGTCCGAAGATGCAGATGCTGAAACACAGAGCTGCTACACAACCTGAGGACGCATAAGCCGAACATAGAGCAAATACATAGTTCGGGGATGCAGATGCTGAACACGGAGCTGTCACTCAGTCCAGAAGTACAGATATTGAGACACAGAGGAGGCCGCCACGATGCTGAAACACGAGTCCTGACAGCTAGCAGTCAAAGCCGACATAGTTAGGAGCGCAATTCACGTGGCTTAACAGAACGTGAATTGCGATGCTGAAATAGCATCAGCAGCTATGTGAAGAAGCCGTTACACCAGTCGTAACAGCAATGCCTCGTCCAGCCCCTACATTAGCAGTCAGTTACGTGAGAATAGGACACCCTATGCTAATTTAGAAAGAAGATCTGACTTAGTATAGGATTCAGATTTGCCTTGTAATGATTGTATCGATGGGATTTTCCC
>ML788736.1:236543-252066 GCA_009831015.1 Picea engelmannii
CCTTACTACAACACTAAGTGCTTTTGGAATTGAGCATATATAGTGCGCAGCTATCTTTGAAACAAAAGACTTCCCTGGGTTGATAATTTATGTTTCACTTGGTTGTTTGAAATTAATTAAGCAATTATAGTGACCAACAACTCCCACCTATCTAATTCCTGAATGGAAAATCAGGGTTTCCCCCTCCAAACCCTCCTTTCGAGTGAAGACCTTCTTACATGAGGTTTGACTGAATGGGAAATGGGTTTCCCCCTGAAGACATCCCTTGCGAAGGGAAATACCCTTGCATGGGATTCCACTACTATTGGTAGGGGTTGCCACCTACTGACACTGCAGACATGGTGAAAGGATTACTCTCGATCCCACCATACAATGTGAACTGGTTCGAGGTAGATGGCATGATAGTGGATTGGAATATTCTACCCATAGAAGCACCCCAATCCCCAAAGGGGTTAGGGACGAAATACGGGAATGCCCCACTCCCGATGGATGGGAACAATAGAGGGATATGATCCCCACCCCGAGAAACAACTTGGTAGGGAATCAAGGAATTCCTTAACCAACATTAGAGACTTGTGACATAGAATGAGACCCGATCAACACATTTAAAATGTCCATCGACGGAATACTGAACGTGGAAGCATTGGTTATTGAAGGTAACAACATGGCCACACCAAAAGGCTAGGTGGAACCAACAATCAACATAGTAGAGTTGTTTATAGATGCGACAATGGTGGATTGAATCACACTAGTTGTTTGGTTCGACATATTAGGGGGAAAGATCCCACTGGTGACAATTTATGAAGTGGGTGTGACAGTGACTCCCGACCTAGACACTTTCGTAGTGCCTTCCATTGCATCCTAGTGAAGAGGGATATTGTCAGCGAATTCCAACCTGGAAGGTAGAACTTGTATGGAAACTAGAGTGTAAGGCCCAATTAACAAAGGGTTGAAAGGTGAGGAAAATGCTTCGTCCCCAAGATCAGTTACCTTTACAAACTATGGCTTAGAAACGTTTGTTTTTGTGGGTTCTGTAATCAAAGTTTAGATTGGACCAGTTAGTACAAATGTTTCATATTGATCGAGTCGATGACTCAAAGGAAGTGGAGGAGGATTCACTTCAACTTCTTCAAGGGGAAGACCTTGAATTATCCTCAATCGATGTGGCGGTTGATCAACCACTTTGAGTTGTCAGCTCTAGGTGATCACCTACATACCTTCCTAAGCAATTCTATGATCACTAAGAACACCACTAGAAAATTCCTAAATGGAACCAACAAACACAAACAACCTTGGTAATATCTCGACTCATGTGGATTATGTCCTGAGATTGCAATAGTCACAAGGTAAGGTAAGGACCTTCTGGACGAAGGCACAGGTTGATTAAGTTATGTGGACCGACGAACAAAGGAGTGAGAAGAAATTATCCCGACCTGCACTGACCATCCTTATTCGATGCAAGTAACCATTCTTCGTGGGGAACCCTCTAGCAGTACCAAAAAGTGTGATATGAAATCTTCCCTAGGTACCACATGAAACCCCCCATAATCACCTATGAGATCCCTAGGAAGAGAAACTATGGTTACCAAATCACAGTCGACGTCTGGGGGAACAATCGATAGTTGGGATCAAACTTATGGGCATGTTGAAAAATCTCGAAGCCTCAAAATTGTTGCCTCTCACAGAGCTATGGGAACTAACAAAACCCCCAAAATATGTTATTTCCACAACATTCAGTTAATATTTGGAGGGGTTATCTCCTTGTCTCGTGCTCACGTGACCTCGTGCTTGGATCTTGTGTGAGAGGATTTTCCTAGACACACTTATATGACAGTTGTATTTTTCACTCTCTATCTCAATCTCCTATGTTTTTTTTCTAGCCTTGGAGAAATTAATTCTCCAACCTAAACCAAGGCCCTAGCCTACAACTAGTCTGTTCACCCTATAAAACAAAAATGTCAAATTAATTTTTAGTAAGCGTTCATTTTATGGGGTTGTTATTTACTCAAGAGGGGTACAGATGAAACTAGATGGTGTTTTGATGGACACAACAAAGAAACACTTAAGAACACAAATGCATGACGCAACTTCTTCACTGAAAAATGAGTGTAACAATGCTTCAAATAAAATGAAAACAAACACTTTCTTTTATACTTTTTTCAAAAATGAAAACATTGCACTTTTGATTGTATGCAAGATCTTAAACCACTTTGCAATGAAAATCTAAGATGCTTTTTGAGAGGCAATGCAAAATAGAGTGAGAAATAACTTTGCAAACTAGATTTTTTCTTTTATTAAGGCTACTGAAAATAATAATTTTTTTTTAAGAAAAAGAGTAAATTCAAGAAGAAAATATTCCTACGATGAACTTTTCTGTTCAAAATAGAATTACAAAAGGCAAGGGAGGAATTTGAAAAGCATACACTCTTATACTTTAATTTTGTATCAAACAAGAAAACAAGAAGGTACATAGGGAGAAAGATTACAAACATATGACTAAACACCTGATGAGACATTGTACTAATAGGAATTAGATTGTAAGAAACACCTGACTAATATTTTTGAAACCTTAAACCAAGAAGAAACAACTTTGAACAAACATAAAAGTTGACCAAAATATTTAAGTTTTTCTTACAATCTTGAAAACAATGAAACATATTTCTAGAACTAAACAACAATTCTATAGACTCACAAAAGACCCACAAAGATCTTAGGGCACAACCACTCTGTCTTCCAATAGCCAAAGAATATTAAAAACCCTTCTTCAGAACATGTACACGACTGTGTAGTACACCAGTTGTGTATGTACGCAACGTCTATGAAGAAAACCTTCGTATAACCTTAAAAATCCCCTCAACAAGAGAGAAAGGGAACTTGGAGACTCAGGTAAGGTTGTATAGACTCAGAGAGTGTTGAAAATAGGCTAAAAACACAGAAAAAGTTTCAATAGAAATGAAAAAAGGTAAGCATCTTTAACGACCCAAAAGGGATAAAGTCCTGAGTATGGTCGCCAATTTTGTTACAAAAATTTACTTCCTATGGTTTTTCGGTCAGAACCACAAAAAATTAGAACCTAAGGAAACTTCTCTTACACTCTAATTAAACAATCAATTAGGAATAACCACCTACAATAACTAACTTTCAGAAAAAGGGAAGAAGAATGCACCTGGAATCCTACATTTGAAATAGGTCACACTTGAATTTTTTCTCTAAGGAATTCCTTCACAACAACCTTCTGAAAATCTTGGAGACAAAGAAAGATGAAAGTGCAAGAAAGTAGTTATCCACTAACTAACTTATTGTAATCAATTCAGATTCAATGTTTGATTCAAAATAACATACACATAATATTATCATAATCATAAATTAACACAAATAATTGGACGAGAATGAGAGTTATTTTATTGATAACAACAAAAGGGGTTGGTTACAACCTGTAACTGCTACGGTAGGTCCCAGAACTAAGCTTTAAGTTCCTCCACCCAAGGTTGAATATGTATAAGAGTGCCTCCAATGCTATGCACTCTAGTAGGTCTAAGGAAGACAAAGGTTGTATTCATGACAAGATATTAATAATACAAATTATGGAAACAAGGGTTTCTAGGTAGAGGGGACAATCTTAGACACTAGGGAAACATGGAACTTGTAGGAAAATATTCAAAATGCCATCATAATGACGCATTTCTTGACCATGTTTTTCTGCCACCCCGAGGCTCTCTTTTATACTCCATTTTGATGGTTGGATTCATTATGTATGGGCTTTAGGAAGTTAGGGAATGAAAAAACATGTAAACGCTACCTAAAATATCGAAATTATATTTCTTTAGGCCAAAATTAACATGTATGCGGGTTTCTAACATGGAACCCACGTATGTACGCAAGTTACTTTAAGGAAAGTCATGTACACTTTGATAAAAGGGGTTTTTAAATAAGTTTTTGAGGAGGAAAAAGGGAATTTAAGTCCCATGTGTAGGGAAAGGGATGTAACATAGACCAATGAGCCATAATATGCATGTGTAGTGGAAAATGATGTTGTAACACCTAGGATGGAAGTAGGGCAGTATCAGTCGAGTGATATGAAACCTCTCAAAAAATTTAGTAAATAGATCTGATTTAAACGAGAAGAATAAACTCCCATACGTACAAGTATGTAATGTGTGTGTGTGTGTGTGTGTGTACAATTACATTCAAGCATACTCACTCTTAGACACTAGGGAAACATGGAACTTGTAGGAAAATATTCAAAATGCCATCATAATGACGCATTTCTTGACCATGTTTTTCTGTCACCCCGAGGCTCTCTTTTATACTCCATTTTGATGGTTGGATTCATTATGTATGGGATTTAGGAAGTTAGGGAATGAAAAAACATGTAAACGTTGCCTGAAATATCGAGATTATATTTCTTTAGGCTAAAATTAACATGTATGCGGGTTTCTAACATGGAACCCACATATGTACACGAGTTAATTTAAGGAAAGTCATGTACACTTTGATAAAAGGGGTTTTTATATAAGTTTTTGAGGAGGAAAGGGGGGATTTAAGTCCCACAAGTAGGGAAAGGGATGTAACATAGACCAATGAGCCATAATATGCATGTGTAGTGGAAAATGATGTTATAACACCTAGGAGGGAAGCAAGGTACTATCAGTCGATTGATATGAAACCTCTCAAAAAATTTAGTAAATAGATTTGATTCAAACGAGAAGAATAAATTCTCATACGTACGAGTACATAATGTGTGTGTGTGTGTGTGTGTGTACACACAATTACAGTCGAGCATACTCACTCCCACATTGTAAATCACATAAACACATTATAAAATCATGTTTGAAGTTATTCCTACAGATATAGAAATTATCTATAGCTAAGACACAAGACTCGCATACGAACATATATAAATATTCATTCTATGCACCTACATGGAATATCCTAAAGTAATTCATCAGGCTTCAAATTTATTACATGGATTCATCAAATCCATTCATGCACTTTGATTAAGACACAAAATCGATACAAGGAACTTATCTAAAATTTTATAGGTGTGTTGGCCTCTACTACAGGGAGAACCGCTCTCCACCCAACCATAGGCAATATTTCTCTAACCTATGCTACAACCAGCCACCCTCGAGCCAGGTATGATTTCATGAGAGGATGCCTGCAATATTTCCAGGGAGTTCTTGTGACTTTTCTTTTTTGTCTCCAATTGCTCTCTACCTATGCCCATCTATGTGTGTTCTTTGTCTCTCCCTGCGCCTTCTTTTCCTTCCTTCTCCTCCCATAATTCTTAGATCGTGCCAGAATTTTCCTGAAGGTATGTTTCCCATGCCTCCTTAACTTCCAAAAGAACTATTTCAACTACTATCTTGAATGATAGTCAGTTTCCATGGTTGGGGACAGTTCAGGTCTGTACCCTTTCAATTTGAGAGGGTACTTCCTAGAAAATTTATTTAAATCAGTAATGGCCTCCCTCTTTCCCACTCCTCTCATGACATCGTAACCCGTGAAGGCCATCCCTTCAGCAATAGTTCAAAATTCTCTGTTATTTAAAAAAAAAAATATTTATGTATATACTACAAAATTTATCAAGGTCCATTGTCTTTCCTTGATCCCATACAGGTTTGCCTATTGTTTTTCCATAATGATACTTATAATTATAGACTATAGGAAAAAGGGGTGTTAAAACCCCCTTCCCCTTAAAGGAACATCGTCCTCAATGTTCTATTTAACGTGAAAATTCTATATACAATAGTGAACAAAAAAGGGTATGCATGTTTCATGGAATCCTCAATTTCCCAGGTTGCTTCATCAAGATCAAAGTGTTTCGTCTGCAGCTTGACATGTTCAATGGTTGTGTTCCTGAGAGGGATCTCTCTCCTGTCTAGGATACACTATGGTTCTGGCTAGAACTCTTCATATGGCTCCACCTATATCACAAATCAGTCAATTATGTGAGTAGTATCATATATATATTTCTTTAAAAAGAAAACACATAACACATTATGTTCCTTCACTCTGGGAGGAAAGGCCAATTTATAGGCTACAGGTCCCACTTTGTCCAGAATTTCAAAAGGTCCAAAAAATATGGGTGCCAACTTGGCACATGCTCCTATTCTTAAGGAGATTCTTCTAGGTTTAATTCAGCTATACACAAGATCTCCTACTCTAAATTCTTTATGACTTCTTTTGTTGTTTGCATAGCTCTTCTTCCTGTCCTAGGCCACTTTTAAATTTTTCTTTATTTGGGTTATTCGTTGTTCTAGTTCCATTAACATATCAGGTCCAAGGGTAATTCTTTCCACTAGATTATCCCAACTGATTGGGATATTTCATTTTCTTCCATAGAGGGCCTTAAAAGGGCTCATTTTCAAGGATTCTTGGGATCCATTGTTGTAGGAAAATTCTACCAGGGGTAGATACTCCTCCCATTTCCTAGGTTGATGCATTACATGCATCCTTAACATGTATTCCAACACTAAGTTTAACCTCTATTGTTTACCATCAGTTTTAGTTTGGTATGTTGTACTAAACAACAATTTTGTTCCATATCTAGTGAATAAAGATTTCCAAAATTCCAAGGTAAATTTTGCATCTCTATCAGACATGATCTCCTTAAGCATCCCATGCAGTCTGAATATTTATTTCATGAATTTGATGGAAATATCTATCGACTTGCAAGTGGATTTTAATGGAATAAAGCGAGAAAGCTTGCTCAACTTTTCCACAACTACCATGATGCCATCATTTTGTTTGGCGGTTTTGGGTAATCGTTTGATGAATTCCATGGAAATTGTTTCCCATTTCCATTCTGGGATAGGAAGGGGATACAATAGTCCTATTGGATGTTTATGTTCAACATTAACATGTTGGTACTATAAACATTTATCCAAATAATCAGTTATATCCTTTTTCATCCTTGGCCAATAAAACAGTTTCTTAAGGGTTGTGATCAATTCTAATAACCAAGGTGACCAACATATGGTCTTTTGTGTAGTTCATCCAAAATGAACCTCTTCAAGTCGTCACACATTGGGATATACAACCTTTCTTTGTATGTCAGTAGGCCATCACTCATCAGTTGATAACGATCATACTTAAACCTTGTGGCCTCTTTGATCCAGGTGGATATCGGTGGCCACCCACCTTTACCGACTGGCTTAAAACAGTTTTTTGCCAACTTTGGCAATTTACTATTTTTAGCAGGTTTTAACTTCCGGGGCCATTTTGAGGGCCTAAATAAAGGTTTTTCAAGATAAAGGTTCTTAATTATAGTCAAAGGCATTATTGATCCCCCAAAATGAATCTCCTCGATGATACCTTTCCAACGAGCTATCATACGCCTAAAACGGAGATCGTATGCAAAAGTTACGACCCCGGGAAGTTGATGTACTAACTTACCCAAATGGGGCCCACATGACTTTTGGTGCTTCATCTCCTAGGGTTAGGTTTTTGGATGTCTAGGACTTTTGGCATTCCCGTTTATTGTAAAAAAGGCCTTCAGAGCCTCATTGTAATAATCTTCTTGTGAATGCAAGTAGTTGTCACATCTCTTCTCAGAGATAAGCTGCCACCATTCTAGCGAGTCTTTCACTTTGTATTTTTACAGTCTCTGTACATTTCTTTGATTAATAGAAATCATGTATTACTGTATATATGTGTTTATGGTTTCATATCTGATACATTTCTATTATATTATTGAATATCTGCAATATCTCTTTGCATATCTTTATTATATCTCTGCTCTCATTTCGTGCCGAAAATAATCCAAATTAGTGGTATCAGAGCAGGCTGCTCTTGATCATTTTTTTCAGTGCATGTCCTCGATGAGGTCCGAGTATAGAAATTTGGGTCTCGAGCTTGTCTCTCTTGAAGACACTCTCTCTTGCACACCCAAGAAACCCCCAATGGTGGTAGAAAAGAAAAATGACAGAGCAGACGATCCTATCAATCTGTTGCTTGAGCAAGCTCTCACGCAACAGAGGGACAAAATGATGGAGAATTTTGCCCACATCCTTCAACGCCTATCGATATCATCAGGCACATATTCATCATGCAACCACTTTGGAGGCACCCCGCCTTTCAAGGTACAAGTTAATTTTGATATTCCTGTATTTGAAGGACAGATAGATGCAGAAGCCCTAGAAAAATGGTTAACTCTGCTAGAAGGTTATTTCTCTGTTCACAACTTTTTCGACAAAGAAAAGATCACCTTCGCACTCCTTAAAGCTCTCCCTCATGTCAAACATTAGTGGGAAACTTACTGGGAGCAAAGTTCCACAAAGGATTCTGGAATATATGGGGCCGATCCCACTTGGGATTTTTTTGTGGATGCGGTAAAGGAACAGTATTACCCTGTTGGAAACTATGAGGACTAAGACATGAGATGGACCACACTGCGGCAAGAGAGGAGCTAAGAAGTTTTGGATTTCACCAATACCTTCCATACCTTGGGCACCAAGATGGGTATCAAAGACTTCGAGCGACACTTGGTTTTGAAATACCGTGGGGCTCTACACAGATACATCCAGACTGAAATGGATTTTCTGGACATCTCATCACTCGGTGTTACTTATCGATATGCTTTTAAAATTAAGAAGAAATTTAAGCACCAAAACAAATGAGAGTTTGGGTCTGCAAATCAGCAACAACCAAAGTATGAAAAAGATGTCCCTAAGAAACAGTTTCCCAAAAACCAGTCCAAGACACAGGAAAAGAAGGGTCACGGGAAGACAAAGAAGGACACCGAAAAATGGTGTGATTTCCACAAAATCCCCTAGCACAACACCAATGAATGTCGCTCAAAATAGTAATTGGTGGCCGAGATCAAATATAAGGAGTCGAACCCTGATTTAGAATCTGATTCTGAAAATACTGGTAAAGGACAGATCATTGACACAGACCCCACTGTTATTGTCGCAACCACATCAATTCAACTAGAAGAACCAACAGATCCCGAAGAGGGGGAGCACCTTTTTCATTCATAGATGTGGGTTAAGGGGACCCCACTGCATTTTATTGTTGATATCGGAAGCCAGAAGAACCTCATCTCAGCAGAGGTCGTCAAATAGTTGGGATTGTCGACAACACCACACCCGCAGCCATACAACATTGGGTGGCTTCACCAAGGATGTGATCTCTGTGTCAGCCAACAGTGTTGATTATGATATGGCATCCAACCCTTCAATGATGAGGTATTATGTGATGTTTCCCCATTGTATGTTTGTGATGTGCTCTTGGGCCAACCATATATATGGAGACGCCATGTTGTTTATGAGTCTTGACCCCGTAGTGTCATTGTTACTTTGGGGGGTCATCTCTACAGAATACCAGAGGTAGTTCCAACTATTGTTCCACCTAAAAAGTGTTGCAAGGTGGTATCTCATACCGCAAAATTCAGCTTCTTCATGATCTATTCAAAAGGAGAACAAAAGGACACTGCACCCACTATAGCCTTCCCAAGCACCTTCTATCCAACAGAAGCAGGTCGACAAGGTTGCAGCAAAGCGCAAAGATTCCTTCTTCACACCGTCCTCTCTTGTATCTCGACTTGTTGAACAGCCTCAAACTGAAAAGGTTCATGACAGACTTCCACAAACTGAGCAGCGTGACGTCTCTAACAAGAGAAGAAGCTCACCAAGATGCAGATTCAACAAATGCTTTTCCCTCTCCCCCGGGAACTCAACGCAATGGAGAACATTGCTTCCTAAGGAGAGAGGATTTATTTAGGTGGATATCGGTGGCCATCCACCTTTACCGACTGGCTCAAAACAATTTTCTGTCAATTTTGGCAATTTCCTATTTTTAGCAGGTTTTAACTTCCGGGGCCATTTTGAGGGCCTAAATGAATGTTTTTCAAGATTGAGGTTCTCAATGATAGTCAAGGAATAATTGAGCCCCCAAAATTAATCTCCTCGACGATACCTTTCCAATGAGCTATCATACGCCTAAAACGGAGATCGTATGCAAAAGTTACGACCCCGGGAAGTTGATGTACTAACTTACCCAAACGGGGCCCACATGACTTTTGGCGCTTCATCTCCTAGGGTTAGGTTTTTGGATGTCTAGGACTTTTGGCATTCCTGTTTATTGTAAAAAAGGCCTTCATAGCCTCATTGTAATCATCTTCTTGCGAATGCGAGTAGCCGTCACATCTCTTCTCAGAGATAAGCTGCCACCATTCTAGCGAGTCTTTCACTTTGTATTTTTACAGTCTCTGTACATTTCTTTGATTAATAGAAATTGTGTATTACTGTATATCTGTGTTTATGGTTTCATCTCTGATACATTTCTGTTATATTATTGAATATCTTTAATATCTCTGTGCATTTCTTTATTACATCTCCGCTCTCATTTCATGCCGAAAATAATCTGGATTACTCTTGTTCCAAATGTGTCTTTGTTGTTTTGAAGAACTCATCTATATCTTGTGCACTCTTAACTCTTTCTTTGAGGTTTGTTTCACAAGTGCTTATATATTCTAAGTGAATTACTTTCATACTCCAACTAAGGACATCAACCATTATGTTTTCTTTCACTGATGAGAGACATCCACCTAGATTTCCTAGCATTTAGTTTGGGATGGTCAAATAAATACCTCAACCCACTACGGTTTGTCATGAGCACAAATCTTTTGCCTAGAAGGTAGTTCCTCCACATTTTAAAAGCATGCACTATGGAAACTAGATCTAAGTCATGGGTCACATAATTTATTTCATTTTTACTCAAGTTTCTAGATTCATAGAAGATTACATGTCCCTCTTGCATGAGGACCCCTTCGAGTCCCTCTTTGCAGGAATTAGTGCACACAAGAAAACACTTGTTTGAGTCTACAATTTTCAGCACTGTGGCATGGTTCAAGAGGTTTTTTAGCTGCTAGAAACTTTCCTCACATGATGTTGTCCAAATAAATTTTACTCCCTTTCTTTGCAATGAAGTGATTGGGTGACCAATATTGGAAATCCTTTTATGAACCTCCTATATTTTCCTACTAGACCCATAAAGGATATAATATCATTTACATCCTTGGGTGTAGGCCAATCCATATTGGATTTAATGTTATCAAGGTCAACTTCCACTCCTTTCTTAGAGATAACATGACCTAAATAGTGGACTAGATTTTGAAAGAAGTCACACTTACTAAGCTTAGCATAGAGCTTGTTCTCTCTTAGTACTTGAAGTACTAACTTTAGATGTTCTTCATGATCTTCCTTGTTCTTTGAGTAAATTAGGATATCATCAATAAATACTAATACAAATCTGTCCAAGAACTTGTTGAGTACACTATTCATCAAACACATGAAGGTGGAAGATGCATTGGTGAGAGAAAACCACACCGCCACAAATTCATAGTGCCCATACCTTGTCCTAAAGGCGGTTTATGGATGTCCTCATCCTTAATTCGAACTTGATGGTATTCGGATCTCAAATAAATCATGAAAAGTATGGTGGCACCTCTTAAGTGGTCAAATAAGTCATCAATCCTGCGCAATGGGTACTTATTCTTAATTTTCATTTTATTAAGTTGTCTATAGTCTATGCACAACATGAGTGTGTCATCATTATTATTTACAAATAAGGCTAGTGCTCCCCAAGGAGACACACTAGGCCAAATGCAACTTTTTTCTAGCCTTTCTTTCAGCTTCAATTTGAGCTAAACTAACTCTAGGGCACTCATCCTATAGGTTGCTCTAGACATTGGCACTACTCCAAGTACAAGCTCTATTGAGAAATCGATATCTCTCCTTCGAGGTAAGCCTGGTAACTCCTTAGGAAACACATATCTATAATATATCAGTATAGGGTGCTCTTATAGTCTTGGTTTTTGGTCCTCAACTGGGTTTAATACCTGTATTTCATACAAAGGTCATCCCTTCCTGCAATACTTCTTCATTTAGAGGGTTGATATCTGTCTTACTGAGACAAGATTTTGAATTCCCTGTAAAGTTATTTTCTTCCCTTTGTCATCTTCACATTCTAAGGTTTTTTTATAACAGTCAAGTTTATCTTTATGGGAAGCCAACCAATCCATTCCAATTAACATGTCATATGATCCTAGAGGAAGGATGTTTAAGGTGGCTTGGGTAGGAAACCCATTCATATTGATTTAGCATGTTGTTATGACCTTTGTTACCTTTATTTTTGTTCCTGTGGCTAGTTGTACCTGCCATGGTTTAGCGTGTTTTACTTGCTGCAATTTATACTTCTCAATAGTTTGAGGGAAAATATAAATCAGATTATAACCAGGTTCAATCATAATAGAAAGAAGATGGTTCGTGACCATACCTTCCATTTCCACCACCGAGGCTTGGTGGTTTGCTTGCCTACTTTCCAAAGCTGCATGAGTTTTTGGCATGCTCCTGGCCACATCATCAAACGTGGTGGCCTCTTGGATGTTGTAAACTCCCTTACTACTTGGGTATCTATGAGGGCAATCCCTCAACAAAAGATATTCTCCACAGCCCCAACATTTCAATGGTTCCTTCTTTGTACTTTCAGTCCATCCCAGGGATGATCCAAAAGTTTTATTTCCAATTTGAGATGAATTTTTTTGTTGATTCACACTTTTAGTGGGAGAGATCATCCTGGAACCCTTCCCATAATTATTAAACCTTGAAGGTTTAACTGCCTTATTCTTGAATCCCATATTGATTTTCTTCTTCCATTCCTTGGGGTGTTATGCTTTGTGGTTGAGTTGTTCATAACAATACCTAGCCTTCTGAATGGCATCTTATAAGGTCTTAGGCTCATCAAATTCAATTTTGTTCCTGAAATATTGAGGCATCCCACTAAGAAATCATTGTTGCATCTTCACCTTTTCATCCTTTATGTAGGGTACATACCTCATCAGTTCGAGAAACTTGTTGATATATTCATCTATAGTGAGTTGTCCTAGTTTGAGTTCATAGAACTCCTTCATATTTTCATCATAGTACCTCTCATACATGTACTTCTTCCTGAAGTATTTCTCAAGTTTATTCCAAGACAACTCCTTTTCTCGGATTCCTTTTACGTTTCTAAGGTCCTCCCACCAGATAGAGGCCTTTCCATTCAAATTAAATATATCTTTTCGGGATTTCAAGTTATCATACTAGTTATGAAATATGAAATAATTTTTCAGGCCCGGTATACAAGCTTCTTCCTCTTCCCCTTTCTTGATTTCTCCATCAAAAGTAGGTGGATTGGATTTCTTAAATTCTTCAGGATCACTGCCCTTGGAGTGATTCCTCTTCTTCCATTTCTTTTGGGAATGGGAACTGGTCTCATTGCTGGAAATTCCATTGGAATCCTCGGATGAATCCTCCTCCTCCATTAGAGGAATCCTCAGATGAGACTTTGGTTGTGGCATGATTCTTGGCTCCATGACAAGCCTTCTTGAGAGGGTTTCTTCTTTCATTGATGCTTTCAAGTTCATGCCTTTGCATTTCAAGTAGACTCTGTGTTTTCTCAGGCTGGTGTTCTTTTGTGTTACTGGCTACTAGCCCACATTGCAACTTCCTTTGTATGTCTGACAAGCTTTGAAACAAAACTCATTTTTTTAAGTATATTTTTCCTGCTCCTTCATTATCCTGTCATTGTCAACCTTAAATCTTTGCAACTCTGCCCTGAGATTCCTCACAATCTCAGCCAGGTTTGGAGGTTTTTCTACCACTCTCCTTTCATCATATGATTCTTCTTTTGTATGGGAGCTCTCTCCCCATTCATGGTGGGTCACCTGTTGGAAGATTGGTTGTTGTCATTGATGTCAACCCTAGTCATTGGTTTTGGACCGCAAGATTGATGAAGGTATTTGGACATGAAGGACAATGAATATGAAAAAACAAAACCCATGGATGGATAATATACATCATGTTGTTTCTGGTGGTAGGTGGCACATCACATGGATCCTCATGGTTGAGAAGAAATGAATTTTTGAAGATGCCAAAGTGAATCGAGGAAGGAAGTACATGTAGGCCCTGAAGATAATTAAAGAAAAGAATTACAAAATAAGAAAGTGTTAGGTCAGCCCTAATGTTAAAAGGAAGTGATATAAATGGTATAAATACATATCATTATACATTCATTTGATACATAAGTCGAATTTCATAGGAAATCAGAGAAAAATAACGTCGGATTTCAAGGGAGGATGAAGTTTTTTGGTGATGCGTTCTAAGGTATGTTATTTATAGGTCATCTTACCATTTTCTCTATAAATTATTTTCTAGAATGATTCAGATGGTTAAATTGATATCGTATTGAGAATACATATCAAGGTACCTATGGTAAAAGTTTCATCTCTTTATTCGCTATAATTATGGAGATACACTCTGTGGAAGATAGGGTTTTTGACCAGTCCTGAAGCTAGTCAATAAACAAGTGTTCCAAGTAAAATAGTCATTATTGCTTCATAGAGAATCCAAATGAAGTGGGACCAATTTAATTGGAAATATTACGAACTGTAGTTTCTTGTGTGTGAGTTTATTTAATATTTGATGTTAAATATTGAGTGTGGGGAATTCTGTGGAAGTTCACTCTCCTGAATAAACCAGAATTGAATAAATTCTATCATTCTTTCTATAACTTCTTTTTGGGGAGGATTCAATGAGTGAAACTTGGAGGAGTTTCAAAGAATACATTGAATAATATTATCTACAGGATCAAAGTATTCCAAGAATTGAATAATTACAGAAGTTGAAGAAGTCTCAGGAAGCATTATCAGGCTCTATGTGATGGTTGGTTGATGATGATGATTTAATGTAAAGTTTTATTATCTCTCATATATTCTTGGGTGGAAGGAAGGGGAAAGGATGGAGAGGTCAAACCTTTCCTGCTATTGGAGGATTGTATCTTCCTCTTAGAGGTTTATCCCTCCCTTTATATTTGGAATCTATAGCTACTATTGGAAGTCATTACTTCCCTTGAACAATAACTATTGATTATTTCTCATATATTGTGCATGGTGTACTGTGGTGTATTGGTGTAACTCTTATACTATTGTTCATTTCTCATTGGATATAATTGAATGGTTTAAGTATAAGTTGAAAAAGGCTATTAAATTGTACTTGATATTGATTCACCACCCTCTCAATATCAACAATTGATATCAGAGTAGGTTACCTTCATCACAGTTTAACCACTGGAAGGAAGATCCTAAGAAGAAATGGAAGACAAAATTCCAAATGGGATTCCACCATTTGATGGAAGAAATTTTGAATAATGGAGTAATAGAATGGAAAATTACTTGAAATCTCTTGGGGCAGATGTTTGGTTCTCAATTGCTTTAGGATATAATGCTTTAAATAAACCAAAGACTGCAGCTCAGAAGGAAGCAAAAAGGAACACCAAATTGGCAATAGATACCATACTTGATGGATTGACAAATTCAGTGAAATCTAAGGTGGGATCATGTGTGTTAGGACCACATATTGTACCCTTTTTGCCCATACTTTTTGCTATTATTTTACCCTTCATCACCTGCATTTTGACTTATACTATCATTTCATCTGATCATTCCAAGGTATACAACGTCCTTTCTCATTACTTTATG
>ML788736.1:268335-335513 GCA_009831015.1 Picea engelmannii
TTTACTACAACACTAAGTGCTTTTGGAATTGAGCATATATAGTGCGCAGCTATCTTTGAAACAAAAGACTTCCCTGGGTTGATAATTTATGTTTCACTTGGTTGTTTAAAATTAATTAAGCAATTATAGTGACCAACAATGTGCATCATCAAAATATATTTGGGACAAGCTACAAGACCTTTATCCAAGGGAAGAAACAGAAGAAGAAGAAGAAGTTGAAGAAAATTACAACATCTCACATTCCAAAGAAGAAAATAGAGGTTAGTTGTTTTTCTTTAATTGTGAAGGAGAAGGACATGTTGAATTTGAATTTCCTCATCCAAGGATCGATAGAAATGACACTGAAGACTAAAATTCCAATGAAGAAGAATAAAATCATGAAGCAAAAATTATTCAACAAGAATATGAGAATCTTAAAAAATTGAAGCATGTTGAGACTGAAAATAGAAAGCTCAAAGAAATGCATAGAAAACTAACAAGTGAATTGGGTAGTTGTGAAAAGACATTTGTAAACTTGAAGAAACAATTAGAAGACTTTGAGAAACTAAGAGAAGAAAACATTTCCTTGAAAACTATACTCGAAGAAGAAAGAAGAATAGGAGAAGTAAGGAATGCCCAAATGATCAAGAAAGCAGAAGATTGTGAGAAACTTGAACAAGAAGTTGTCTCATTGAGGAAGAGCTTAAGAAACTCTCAAGTTCAAAAATATTTAACATATCTTGGATGCATGGGTGAAACTTCATACAAAGAAGATGCAAATACCAACAAGAAGTTTGAAGAAAGAGCTACACAGACAGTTGACGAGAAGTGGACTAGGATACTGGAAAGAAGGAATGATTACAAAAGAGATGAATATCCAAGAAGACGTCCTACCTTCAGGAATCAAAGAATCTTGAATCAATATGAAGGAAACAACATAAGAGTATATCATGAACCCAAATGGACTACATCACAAAGAAGGCAACTTACTCCAAGGTATCAAAATTTCTTTCTTGGTCATTGTTATACTTGCGAAAATTTTGGACATAAGGCAATTAATTGCAGAAACAATGAAAGAAACAAATACTCAAGAAACATGAATGGTGTAAATAGAAGATATGGAAATAATCGTGGATTTTCAACATAAATTATAATTCATTTTCCCCATTGGTGGAAAAAAATATTGTATGCTACAAATGTAATTATCTTGGTCACAAAGCATGAGATTGCAGATATATGAATGATGATGTCCCTATGCCAACCACAGTATGGAGAAGGAAAGAGATTCCAAACAATGAAGATTTTCGAATAGCATTAACCGTCGAAGAATGTAAAGAAGAAGATGAATGGTACATAGACAGTGGATGTTCTTCACACATGACCAGGGATCAAGGAAAATTCATCAACTTGTAGAGAAAGGGTGGCAATGTTTCATTTGGAGATGACTCTTCTGCCAAAGTACTTGGAGAAGGTGCAGTAGAGCTTGGAAGAAAAAATGTAAAAGCAAAGAATGTCCTATTGGTTGAAGACTTGAAGCATAATCTACTCAGTGTTGTTAAAATGTATGATGAAGGATACACTCTTACGTTTGACTCCCGAAAATGTAAAACCAGAGAAAATAACTGAGGAAGATTGGTTGCAACTGCAACAAGAAGACTGAACAACATATACATCCTAGACATGAATAAGAGAGAGAATACGGAATCCACACAAAAGGATTCTAAGGAAGGCAAAGTACCAAAGACCAAAAATAAGGATGAAGTATTATTGAGTGCCACATGTTCAGGGGGAGAAACCCCAAAGAAGAGAGTTACCTTTTGTCATTAAACTCAGGGGGAGCATGAGTGTTACCATCAATGACAAATGGGGAGATTGTTGGAAGATTGGTTGTTGTCATTGATGTCAACCCTAGTCATTGGTTTTGGACTACAAGATTGATGAAGGCATTTGGAAATGAAGGACAATGTAAATGAAGAAAAAAAACCCATATATGGATAGTATACATCATGTTGTTTCTGGTGGTAGGTGGCACGTCACGTGGATCCTCATGGTTGAGGAGAAATGAATTTTTGAATATGACAAAGTGAATTGAATAAGGAAGTACATGTAGGCCCCGAAGATAAATAAAGAAAAGAATTACAAAATAAGAAAGTGTCAGATCAGCCCTAATGTTAAAAGGAAGTGACATAAATGGTATAAATACATATCATTATACATTGATTTGATACATAAGTCGAATTTCAAAGGAAATCAAAAGTAAAGAAGGTCGGATTTCAAGGGAGGATGAAGTCTTTTGGTGATGTGTTCTAAACTATGTTATTTACAGGTCATCTTACCATTTTCGCTATAAATTATTTTCTAGAACGATTCAGATGGTGAAATTGCTATGGTATTGATAAGACATATCAATATACCTCTAGTAAAATTTTCATCTCTTTAGTCGCTATAATTATGGAGATACACTATGTGGAAGATAGGGTTTTTGACCAGTCCTGAAGCTAGTCAATAAACAGGTGTTCTCGGTAAAAAAGTCATAACTACTTCATAGAGAATCCAAATGAAGTGGGACCAATTTCATTGGAAAGAGTACGAACTGTAGTTTCTTGTGTGATAGTTTTAGAATCAGATGTTAAATATTGAGCATAGTGAATTATGTGCAAGTTCACTCTCTTGAATAAACTAGAATTGAATAAAGTCTAGCATTCTTTCTATAACTTATTTTTGGGGAGGATTCAAGGAGTGAAACTTGGAGTTTCAGAGAATACATTGAGTAATATTATCTACAGGATTAAATTATTCCAATAATTGAAGAAGTCTCAGGAATCATTATTAGGCTCTATGTATGTATTTTCTTGCATCAGATCATGACAAAGAAGATTGCTCGACACTATTGGGGAAGATCCAGGAAAAGAGGAATCATAACAATCAGAATGTTCAATTGATTTCTGCAAAAGAAATGGATGATGGAAGAAATATCAACATAGTTACGCACGGAGGAGCTAAAATAGGAGATGACCTAGTAATACAAGATCCAACACAACCCCAATGGGTGAAGAAGAATGTCGAACCACATAAGCAGTTTCATGCGCATAATGAAAAGAAACTATTCAATCAATACAAACAATAATTCTTGAATCCATAAATTACATCTACATCAAATGCACAACATACTCAGGATGTGCAAATGTATGAGATTCCTTCATCGTTGGATCACACTAATGAAGAACAACCCTTAGGAAAAGCAAGTACCATAAAGGATTTTCTATAATCCTGTGTTAAACTACTAAATGATCCATCATCTATTAAATTATTAAAAAACATGTTAAAAAGATGTGACACATATGTAGAGGGAAATATAGAGAAAAAAATAGTTAACCACCTGCATACAAGGAGGAGGATAAGTAGAGAGTTCAGACTGAAGGCCAACATTGAAGATTTCAACATGGGGGATATTATACTAGATTTAGGCTCTGAAGTAAATGTGTTACCCAAGAAGAAATGGAAATGTATCCCACATTAGGATATTCACCTATTCAACCGAAACTACCAAATCAACTCAGGGTTCTACCAATTGGAAGGCTAAAGGGTGTGATAGTAGATCTGGATGGAGTGCGCACTAAAGCCTATTTTGAAGTGGTAGAAATAGTGGATGGCACAACACCATATCCAACATTACTTGGCTTGGATTGGGCGTTTGACAAATAGGCCATAATCAATTTGAATACAATGAATATGACATTCGAGTCAGGAGAATACTGAGTTGTTGCGCCACTAAACCCATCAGAAGGAGAAAGGTTTGTAGAACCCACTTTCTTAGACCTGGAGGAAATCAACCAGTTATACAGAACCATCATGTGAGAAGAAGATTATGTAAATCCAATTGCAAATGGAGTACTCAGCTGGAGAAGCATCACATCATGCACTTTAGACTCAGATATAGGGTTGGATAATTGGCAACAGATATTACATGAAGTATCCACAAGAAGGTGTGTGATAATAGATAGCATAGTAAGATGGGTAAGTACAGAGATAAAAGAAACTCCCAGTTTTCATGGGCTAAATGAATTAGAAGAATCCCTAACAAGATACAAAGATGAGGTGTTAGAGAATCAGAGGCTGGTATCTTTAGACATAGCACTCAAGGCAACACCTGCAAGATGGTGGGGTGCACACAAAGTGACAGTCAAGGACTAGTACCGATGTAAGCAATTATTGCGCATTAGATTCGACGTAGAATAGAGAAGCAATGAAGTGTAGAGATATGGTGGACAGGGGACACCAGCCGAACACTTGGAGAAATGCATAACACTATGGAAAATGACACCACTAGAAGAATGGCCTCATCACTTTATTCACACATTGGAAGGAATTCCAACAAATTGGTATGTAGACCACGAACTGCGCAGAGGCATTGTAGAATGGACAACATTACAACAAAATTTTATTGTCACTTTATCATTTGAACATGAGAACCCCAGCATTGATTCATCACTCAAAAAAATCAGAGGGGTGATATTTATTAAGGAATGAGAGGTTGAACTTATAACAGAGTATCAACAACATAATAGACAGACAATGAAAGAAGTATTGTCATGCTATCATGTCTAGGAAGAAGCACCAGATGACCATGACCCACATAACATTCAAATTACATAAATTGAAGGATAAAGAGAGGTGGAAGGTCCATGTCTGGCATTAAAAGTATTTTTCGTGCCAATCAAGGTGAAGAAAGTAAATATTGGGACAAATGATAATCCCAAAATGGCCAGTATCAGAGATTACTGGGATGAACAAATAATAGAAACAAGAACAAAGTTGTTGCACGAGTACAGTGACATGTTCCCAACAACCTTTACAGAAATGAAAGGAATAGCAGGAGAGCTAGGAGGGATGAATATACCTCTCAAACCTAAGGCTAGATTAGTCAGACAACAACCATGTAGATTGAACCCAATATATAAGCAGAAAGTAAAAGTAGAAATTGACAGAATGTTGGATGTTGGAATCATAGAACCAATAGAAGAATTAGAATGAATAAGCCCTATGGTATTCCAGGAGAATAAGAAAGGAGGCATAAGGATATGTGTTTATCTATGAAAGCTAAATGATGCTTCCCTACATGACCCTTTTACCAACACTTTCACATATGAGTTATTAGAGAATGTAGGAGGCCATGAAGCATACTCATTCACAGATGGATTCTCAGGCTACCATCATATCAAGATAGCTCCAGAAGACAGGTAAAAGACCACTTTTTCCACAGAATGGGGATCCTACTAGTACACAGTCATGCCTTTTGGGTTGAATAATGCACCAACAATATTCTCAAGAGTAGTCATAGCTTCCTTCAAAGAATTCATCCATTCATTTTTAGTAGTATATTTGGATGATTGGACAGTGTACATTCTGTTGAAAGATCATGTAGAGGTGTTAAGGATGATATTGGAAAGATGCAGGCAGTGCCATATATATTTAAATATCAAGAAGTGCATCTTTGGGACACCTTTTGGAATACTATTGGGACATATAGTCTATAAACAAGGGCTCTTGGTGGATCCTAGAAAGGTTGTAGTCATTGTTAACTTACCACCACCCAAATCAGTACGCTAGTTGAGATCAACACTGGGAAACACGGGCTACTACAAAACATTCATAAAAGGGTATGTGCAGATCACTACATCAATGGAGAAACTATTGAAGAAGGATAGTAAATTCCAGTGGAATGAGGACTTTCAGCAAGGTTTGGTCACTTTAAAAGAAAAAATGGTCACAACACCTATACTAGTATTCCCAAACTAGGAAAAGACATTTCATGTGCATGTAGATGCATCAACCATAATGCTTGGAGCTATTCTAGCACAACCATGAGCGAGAGAGCTAGACCATCCTATAGAATTTGAAAGTAGAAAGATATCAGAGTCAGAGAAGAACTACAATACTACAGAGAGAGAAGGCCTAGCAATGGTATATGCACTGCAAAAATTCAGACACTACCTACTTTGGAAACACTTTAAAATGTTCACAGATCATCCTACCCTCAAGTACCTAGTCAATAAGTCAGTGTTGGGGGGAGAATCTATAGATGGTTACTATTGTTTCAGGAGTTTGAATTTGAAGTGATAGTCAAACCATGGAAGTTGAATGTAGGACCCAATCACCTATCGAGGATCACCAATGGAGAGGAACCTACAAGTAGCTGATGAATATTTTGCTGACATCATTGAATACTTTAGTACAGGGACTACATCACAAGAATTCAACATTGCACAGAAGAAAAATATGTTAGTCAAAGCTGCGGAATATCAATTGATTGCAGGACACTTATACAAGATGGGCACACACAACATCTTGAGAATATGTGTACTAGAACATGAGAGGCCTGAGATTTTAGCAGAGACTCATGGGGGAATATTCGGGGGACATTATGTAGGAAAATCTAATGCGCAGAAGGTATTATGTGCAGGACTATGGTGTCCGACCATTCACTGAGAAGTAAAGGACTACTGCCAAAGATGTGATGTATGTCATAGGGTTGGAAACCCTAACAGAGGGGATGAGATGTCCCTAATACCGGAGGTAACCTTGAAATTATTCTACAAATGGGCAATAGAATTTGTGGGATCAATTAACTCACCATCAAAGAGGTCAGGAGAAAGGTATATTGTTACTACGACAGAGTACTTAACAAGATGGGAAGAAGCAACACCATTAAAAGATTGTAGTGTAGAGATATCAACACACTTCTTGTTTGAGAAAGTGGTCACTAGATTTGGATGCCCAAGGATTTTGATGAGTGACCAAGGAAAAAGAAGCTAAGAGCATAAAGCAATGCATAGGGAGTACAATGCACACAGGCAAAACTAGGTATAGTGATGTTGAAAATTACCAAGGGAGTGAAGACCGACGATAACATGGTAGGAGGAGTCAATAGCCTTAAATACTTCGACCATAATGTATATCATGCCATAAAGTTCCTAGATTTGGTAGCATAGAGCTACCTAGAGAGCAGGGGAGAAGGCCCATTAGGTGTGCCACTGCTGGAGTCTGTGCAGTGGATCCTGGGACTGTACAACACCAACATCATGAACTTACTAGACATACCACACTTCCAGCACAGGAAACACATAAATGGATGTGTCAAGCAACTATTAGCGAGGGTGCATGGAGGAATCTTGTGGATGGATAGGCTAGTGTCGATCAACATCAATCTCATCAGAGTGATTACAAGGCTGCCCACATATGGGAAGAAGCCAGGAAAATACCTAGAATACAAGACTAAGGAGAAAGCCATCTCAAATGAGATCAAAGAAAAGTATGGCGCAGAGAGGGGTAACAGAGGTATCAGGATCAATGACATCAATGATCTTGCGACACGATTTAAAACAAGATTTATTGGTTGCAAATTAATGCGCAAGTGCCGAAAAGAAGAAGTGCCCACGGGAGTAGTAGCACCTGCAGCACAGTGTGCAAAGGGGGGATCGATGAGTTGCACCCCTTACCTACTGAACTCATTCCTTGAATATTGCAAAGATGCACATGACTGGGGATCTGAGTTCCACTACTCATGGTTACTCATATTCATTGCACTTATGGGGTGGCACGAACCTACATACACTATGTTCCTGTCAAGGACATGAAAATGTGGCACAACGCGCTACACAATGTTGTGAAGAACAACATATCCCAATGTAAAGAAAGTAAATAATGACATATTTGATAAATACTTAATAGAGATCCATAACATCTTGGCGGATACATGGAGGATCTCCCTAGAAACTGTCAAGGAGTTTGGATAGATAGCGAACTTCCAAGCATCACACCACAATATGTGGCTACAAGTAAAGAGGGATCCATCCAAGGAGTGGTTGTAGCTGAAGTACTGCGTGATGATGCAAGAAATCCACATAGAGGTCCAAGAGTGGTCGAAGGAGTGGAAATAGCCAGAGATTCCAAGAGCAATGCCAGCAGTACAAATCCAGACACAGGGTGGAACAGTCCCCGCACAACAGATAGGAAGGAATGGTGCTAGCCAGAAAAAGAAGACAACAATATGTACAGTGGGGGAAAGAATATCAATTCAAAATAAAACTAGGACACAAAATAATTCATAATGTGGTCCTACATAGGGTCCATTGGGAACAAAACAGGCACCAAGAGGACCGACAGGATAGGTGAGCGTAGAAGAAGTGTAGACGGAGGCACAAGAGGTAGCCATGGAAGACAAAGTTGGGCAGGATACAGGCATGGAAACATAGGTGCCAGAGGTATCTGAGCCATTAGATGCCCAAATAAAAAGGCCATGGGAGAAAGAAAGTGGCGCCAGGAAGAAGGAAAAGGCCAACATAAAACTATTGGAAACATCACTTATAACAGATGATTTGGAGATGATAGCAACGACAGTGGAAGATAGAATATCAGAGGTATGGGAAAACGTGGATAATCACCGAGCTTCAAATCTATAGCAAGTACAATAGGTAAAAACTGTATTGGAATAGTTGAGGATCAGGGAAAAGAAAAAACTCAAGAAGAAACCAGTGGCCACTAGCACAAAAACACCCGTTGGAGGGACAGTGCACATCACGATGCAGGGAAGTGTTAATTTCATCATAACACTGGAGATGTTGTTCATGTATGAGGATACAACATAGAGGCCCCTAAAAGACATTGAGAGGTTGGACTTGGCGCAGCCCAAGATTCCAACTAAAGAACTGTATATATTACAAGTGATCATTGCGCAGGAGATTCAGTCCAGAGCAAGGTCAAATGCGACTGAATTACAGTTGGAATAGGGAGACAACACCTCACTAAAGGAGAAAATTATCAAGGAAGGGCAGGACAAAAATATAGCACAACAAAGAGTGGCGGAGATGGAGAAACAAATAAGTGGATTATTTCAAGCCATCCCCGACAACGTAGAATCGGAATAAGCATCTTCTGAAGAGAAGATGAGGAAAATAGCACAGGCCCTGGTGCAATATAAAGAGGATATCAAGGAACTGGAGGATCATGTAGTACCTACAACTCCTCCAATAGTATGAGTGCAAAGAGAGAAAGACGTGACAATAGCTACAAAAAACATTGTGCAGAACATACATAGAGTGGAAAAATTGTTGGAAAAGAGTGGCCAACTATGGAAACGACTATTAGAGGATGGGAGCCTACAAGAGTTGCAAGGAAAGAAATATAAATTTCATGCAGAAATGGCAGATGTCAAGCAATGATAGAGGACAATATCACTACCAGAGAAGATCAATATTGTCGCATAAATGAAGAACCTTCGGGCATAATAAAAATCGGTGCAGGCAGAGAATATCACATGGAAGGCTCAGTTGGAGCCCCTACAAGAAAAGGAAGAACAATTGGTCGTGGAATTCGATGCAATGAAAGTGCACCTAGAATAGATAGGCTTTGAGGGGGGTGAGATCTTACGACCACCAGTCACCGCGAAGGTGGTCGAATCCATGTCAGCAAGGAGTAGTGCCAATAGACAGTAGATATGTACGAAGCACTGACACAAGAAGTGACATACATCGTAGTTAGGCAATGACTCAGAACGAGTCATGATGTCGGTTTTGGGGGCTTATTAGGAACAGGCCCAGTTTGAGAGAAAATCATGACGTGGGAGAAATACATTTTGCAGGAAAAGAAGCACGTGGAAAGTAGACACACATGCAGGAAAAGCAACACGTGCAAGACACAAGCACATGCAGAAGAGGAAATCTTGTGAGGAACATATGAAAGAAGACCTAGCCATGATAGGGTTAGGGTTTTTGTAAGACAATGTAATGGCTGGTAAGACAAAACCATGTATAAGTAGGTACCTAGGAGGTCTAGGTCAGGGTTGTTCATTATTGTTCATTTTTGTTCGTTGTTGTTCGTCATTTTTCGTCGTTGTTTGTTGGGGTTCATGTTTTTGGATTGGGTTTTTGGTTGGTCATTGTTACTATGTCGTTCGAAGGAAGACAAAATGAAAATCTGAACTATGTTGTAAGTTGTTGTGCTGAGGAGAGGAAATAGGGTATATCTTGAGGGTTAGATCACAGGATGAGGAGCCTGGTGTGATCTAGTCTGCCTCATTGTAGATCTCGACTTGTTATATGGAGAATGGTAATCCGTGCAAGGCTGTAGTTTTGGAAACACCATAATAAAATAACAGAGCAGCCAAATCTTTGTGGATGTAGCTTAGGAGGGGTGAACCACAGTAGATCACATATTATGTGATTGAATATTGTGTATTTCCTTTACTGCCAATGATTAGATGTTAGACAAATGCACGAATGACTAGTTAGATCTTCTATTTTACATGCATGCGTAGTAATGAAAGGGTATTCAATATAAGTGGAATGTTAAGTAACAAATGAATATCACAAAGTTTAATCCAAGATCCCCGCTCATTCCCAGGATGCAATCACTTGAGCGTTGCAACCACCCATAGAACTATCTCAGGTGAGACTGCGCAGTGCACTCTGTGTACTATGTTGCCTTCTAGTTTACTAGAGGGGCCAATAGTTTTAAAGGTGTTTTGTTGGAAACCATAGTAGACCTGAACCCGGGTCAAGCCAAAAAGGTAGCAAGAGGGAAGAAAACCAACACTGGTTAAATGTTGAATATCAACAATTTTTTGTTAGTTGACTTATCTATTATCCTAAAAACAACATAGGTAAAAATTTTGTAAATGGATTTTTCATTTTATCAATTTAATAACTAGAAACATCATACAATCCATATTTAATATGGTAGACACAGCATATAATTTTGTTCCTCCTTCCAGTAATTAATCTTTTAAGAGAAAACTTCACAGATAATACTGTAGGGTTAATATCAATCTCGAGATCCCGGGGTTAATTGTTTGCACTTTGAAATCCATTGAACTTCCATGTACTGAGTAAAATTGGGACTCAGGAACCATCATATCAGATGAACCATCAATATCCATCATTGGTCGGGGTTTTCGTGGTCAAATCCCTAGTAATTAGGTTATAATCATGATCATCAATCATAGTCGGATCAATGATCCTCATTGATATTGTTAGCACATAATCTTGTATGCGAGGTGTTTTCCTACAAAGTGTCCCCTTCAGTGAAAAAGTGACAAAGAATGGGTCAAAAACCCACTTATCCTAAGTCGGGGGCGCATAAGCGCTCTGGATTATGTAGCATGCATATCTGGGCGGTCAGAATATGTGTGCCTAGATCTTCAGTCCAGATTCAATTCCGGACCCCCATTGTTCTACCTTTAATGATGGGGTGGGTCCGATATGGGTGGTTTTCCAGTGTGGGCCCCTTTTCTATCGTGGTGCCTCCTCCTTACGTCGCCCCCCTCCTATTTCCACCTGTGTTCCCCTAGGCCTCCTGTCCACCAGTCACATCACTCATTTCCCCCTTGTCTTGTTAGGACACACTCGCCTTCCACTCACCCTCATGGCATATCACTTTCCGTTTCACTCCCTCTTGTCTTCCCACACGTGTCCCTCTCCCTATCACGTCGTCCCGTCATAGGAGATGTGTTCCCCTTCGACAAATCACATCCCATCACCATATCTCTGCGGCCCCCACAATATCTACCACATTCATCCTTTGGCCTCTCCTCATCTCACTTCCACATCTAATATGCCAAATCATCCCTGTTTGGTCACCGCTCATCCGTCGCTCTCCATCAGGTGCCCCAGTTATCGTGTCTACCTCCATGTCTTACCATGAAGTCGTTTAGCAGATCGAGGTGGCAGCATGAGAAGCCTCCACATCCCAAAGGTGCAGAGTTGACCGAGGCCGTTTCCAACCCCAAGGAAGAAGTTATTGAAATGGATGGTGGTGGGTGGACATTGTGTCCACCATAAATGGAAAGTCTAGGAGAGGAATGTCAGCTTGTCAACTCCTTGCAAGCTCATTATGGAACACGGTGACATCTGAACGAATTGCATAATGGCCCAGAGACTGCATGTATAGTATGCCAGTAAACATGCAGATGTAATTCCTTCAATGTAGTAACTCGAAGCTCCTGCTGGGCTTTGCTCCAAGTATATGAAGGTTTTTTTTTCCCATTTACAGGGGGATTGATGGTTGAGCTATGCTCCCAAATTGTAAAGATTTAATGAAATTTCTAGTTCTCTGGTTATGAGTTGTATCTGAGACCTCATGTTTAATGAAAGTCAACTTCTCTCCATGTCTTTGTAAGATTTGTTTTAAGACACTCGGAATTCGTAGGTCCAGTTGAGGGTGATTATGTTGTGTGATGTATGTTTGATCATGACAGTGTTTTCACCAATTTTAAATCAATATCCCGTGTCTTTTTCTTCCTCTTACCCTAAGTAGCTCATTGAAATATTCAAGCGAGGTGTTACAGTAGCCACTGTGATGCAGGTATGATCATCGTGTTACTATAATTATGTCATCCTGGCACATTTCAGTGTTTGTTCTTTAGAAACTCCCATTCCTGCTTCTCAGTTTCCTAGCAGACCCTTTACTGAAGTTTCTCGTTTCCTAAATTTTGGGAGTGTTCTTGCTGAGTTTCCTTCCCCTGGTCTTGCATTGGAGGGAGAAAATCTTGTCACTCCTATCTCCCATAACATCGCAGCCTGGTCTAGACCCAGGAACTTAGGAGAGTTTCCTACCCCGAGATTTAACACCCATCCTTCAGTTACTGTTGTTGTTGCGGTGTTAACCCAACCCTCTGCTCCTTTAATCCCTGTAGCCTTTTCTTCAAATCCTCTGTTGTTCCCTTTTCCTCCTGCGAGTTTAGCTCCTCTCTCCCCTATTCGATCCCCGTCTCCTCCTAATTATCCTCCACCTAATATCCCTATGACATGAGCCAATCCCCCTAGTAATAGAATGGATTCCATAGTGGCTGCTAGATATTCCCCTCTAGTCCTACTTCAGCGAGTCAATCCTCTCCCTGTTGGAGATTACTTGAAATATATGCCTAATTTCACTGGAGTGGAAGACATAACTGTTGAAGACCACCTTGCTACCTTCTACAGTTATGTAGACAACCTGAACATTGAAAATGAAGATGTTTGGATGAAAGTCTTTGTCCAGAGCCTTGACGGTGAGGTTAGGTAATGGTTTAGGGGACTGACCCCTGGATCTATTGTTGGGATTGAGGCTCTAGATAACACATTCTTGAGATAGTGGGGAGATAAAAAATATTTCATGTATTACATGACAGAATTTGGGTCCTTGAAGAAGAAGGAAGGAGAGTCTGTCTCTTACTTCTCCAAAAGATTCAATAAGATGTACAATAAGATCCCTGCTGAGATCAAACCCTCAGAAGCCTCTGCCAAAATCACTTATGCTAGTGATTTTGACCCTAATTTTTTCCTCCTACTTAGAGAAATAAGAGCCACTTCCCTGGCTATCATGCAAGAAGCAACCTTGGAAGTAGAATCAAATGTGCTCGCAGTTAATATGTTCAGAAGTAAACTTGACAAAGACAGTGGAAGAGGGAAATATGAGGCATCAACCTCTACTTCTTCTGCATCTCACCCTCAGGTGGATGAATTGACAAAGATGGTGAAGAATCTGTTTGTAGAAATGGAGAAAATAAAAATGGAGGGGAAACAGACATACATAAATCCTCAAAACACCGACAACTGAGGAAACTTCAGGAGGCCTAACAACAATGTTCCTCAAATTATGCCAAGGGAACAAAGGAAAAGAGATAGGGATGATCAAAGGATTCAGACCCCCCTCCAGAATAACCTTGTCATTGATGAAGAGAGAGAAGAAGAGGAACTTGACCCTGAAATTAATTGTATTGAAGACACCTCCTCTTTTCCCCATTTGACTAAATCTACATATGAAGAATCCCTTATTAACAGTCAAATAAAAGAGCTGAGTAAAGGGGAGAAAGCCCATCATAGTATTTTTAACAAATATAATCTTAGATCAAAGAAGAAAGAAGAGAAGTCTGATCAGCCCCTCATAGCAGAAAAACCTACTAAGCCTGCAACAAACACTGCCCGAGAAAAGAAAACTCAGAACCTCTCGCCAACATCCAAAGACCCTGTCTCAGAGGTAAGGGAAATTCCTAAGCCTCCTTCCTCCTTTAGTTTCAAGCACGAAATTCAAAAGATCAGAATTCCCGTACCCCTCTCGGAACTTGTTAAAAATGAAGATTTCAAAAGGTCTCTCTCCAAACTATTGTTGTCTGAGCCACCTCATCTTACCACAGACTCAGTAAATCTCCAAGATGAAAATCCAGCAGTCATCCTAGGTCCCATGGTAGAAGACAGAGATGATTCATCTCTTCCCTTTTACACATCCCTGAACATACATGATAAGGTGCTACATAACTGCTTGGTGGATTCATGGGCTTCCCATAACCTCATTCCCAAAATAGTCATGGAAGAATTGGGACTGGAAGTGACCAAGGCCTATCATTATTTGTACTCTTTTGATTCAAGGAGGGTGCAATGTCTTGGAGTCATCAAAGACCTGGGGGCATCTTTATTTCAGCTGCCAATGAAGAATGTGGTCATGGACATTGTGGTAGTTGTTGTTCCCCCAAAGTTTGGCATGTTGTTGTCAAGATCTTGGATAAAAAAGCTTGGGGGAACATTACAATTGGACCTCACATATGCCACTATTCTGATTTTTGGAGGAGAGAACAGAAGATTGTACAGAGAAGCTCATTTGGCCTACATTGTCAGTGACGAAGCAGAACCCACTAACCATCCTATATATGCACTTGACACAGATTTGGGGTCTAGCTTGTTACATATTATTGATGCTCATGAAGTCCCTCTTGAAATTAGAAAACAACCCTTGTCTGATCAGGAAATACCTCCTCTAACTACCCCTGTTTGGAAGATGTTCTTCGATGGAGCCTCTTCTAGTGAAGGTGTTGGTGTCGGAGTGGTTTTTGTATCACCTTGTCAGGAACCCATATCCCTGTCATACAAGCTAGAGTTCGAAACCACCGATAATGTAGCAGAATGTGAAGCTCTCATTTTAGGTTTAAGGTCTGCAAAAAAGATGGGAATTAAAGAGGTAGCAGTGTTCGGAGATGCTGAGTTGATAGTCCAGCAGGTCAGAAATTCTTAACGGGATAAACATCCCAAAAATGAGGTGTGGGACCTGATTGATAATTTCTTCTCAGCTTTCAAAATTTCTTTTATTCCAAGAGAAGAAAATACTTTGGTTGATTTGTAGTTGTCTCAGCTAACCAGTTTAGGATACCTCTGCCACCTAGGATCAAATATGATGTTGAGATAAGATATAGGCCATCTGTACCAGACAATATCAGGCATTGGAAGGTGTTCGAGGATGATCTTGAAATCATAAAATTCCTCGAGTCTGTTGATGAGTTCTCTACATTGCACATTGATCAAGATCCTGATCCCGAAGGTGATCTACACCCTGAGGTATTTTTAAATAAAATTGCTAATTACCGTATTGTTCAGTTGCCTAGAAATCACATTCCAAAGGGACTGGTTCCTTTAGAATTTTTTTTCGATGGGAATGATGTGGCAGTGAAGGGTGAGGTTTTAAATGGGGATGTTGGTGTAACTAAATGCAATATTGGCACAGAGGAGCATCCTAAGTTCGTCAATTTGTCAAGAATCCTGTCAAAGGGGTAGAGAGCCGAATATGTTGAGTTATTAAAATAATTTGCTGATGTGTTCACCTGGACCTATGAAGAACTCAAGACATATGACACAGCTGTCATGGAACATAAGATCCCATTGAAAGAAGAATCTAAGCCATTCAGGCAGAAGTTAGGATAGATTAATCCGATGTTGTTGCCTATCATGGAGAAAGAAGTAAATAAGTTGTTGGATGCTCAAATCATAGTCCCTTTGAGATATTATGAGTGGGTGGCTAATCTGGTGCCAGTAAGAAAGAAGATTGGAGAAATCAAACTTTGTGTTGATTTCAGGAACCTGAATAGAAGCTCCAGAAAGGACAATTACCCCCTACCTAAGATGGAGCACGTATTGTAGAGGGTAACTGGTGCATCCAGGATATCCATGATTAATGGTTTTTCTGGCTATAATCAGATATCAGTCCTGCCTGAGGATAGAGAAATAACAACCTTCACCACTCCTTGGGGCACATTCATGTATGCCAAAATGCCTTTTGGATTAATGAATGCAGGAGCAACATTTCAGCAAGCCATGGACATAGCCTTCATTGGGGAGAAAGATCAGTTCATGGTGATGTATCTAGATGACATCACTGTCTTCTCTAGATCCGATAAAGAGCATTGTTGTCACTTAAGGAAGGTTTTCTTGAAATGCAGAAGTTTTGGCTTTTCCTTAAACCCCATGAAATATTTGTTTTCTATGGAGGAGGGGAAGTTGTTAGGCCATATAGTATCAGTAGAGCGGGTGAGAATTGATCCCAGCAAGGTGAAGGAAATTCAGACCCTGTCACTTCCCAGATCCAAGAAAGAGGTCCAGTCTTTCATGGGTAAAATTATTTTTCTAAGGAGATTTGTCTCAAATTTTGTTGAATTGGTGAAGCACATCACAGCCATGCTCAGAAAGGGAAATGAAGTAAAATGGACTACTGAACCTAGGGAAACCTTTTTCCAAATAAAAAAATCTTTCACTAAGGCACATGTGTTGATCAGTCCTGATTATTCCAAGGATTTCCTAATTTTTTATTTTTCTTCTTTTGATACAGTAGCATTCGTTCTATAACGGAAGAATGTTGAAGGGCTAGAGTAGCCCATTTTGTTTTTCAGTAGGGCATTAAGAGATGAAGAGGTCAAATACAACATCATGGAGAAGCAAGCCTATGCCTTGGTCAAGGCCCTTAAAGCATTCAGAGTCTATGTTCTTCATTAAAAAACCATTGCATATGTTCCTTCATATTCTGTGAAGGACATTCTCGTTCATCCTGACATAGACGGGAAAAGAAGCAAGTGGATTACTAAGATCCTTGAGTTTGACCTCGAGATTAAGCCAACGAAGTTAGTTAAAGGGTAGGGCTTAGCCAAGTTGTTGGACGAATCAAATTGCAAAGCCTTGGGGGTTAAATTCATCGATGGTTTCTCAAGAAATCAACAGGCTAAATTGTTTGATGGCAATCCTCAAGATAGTCCTCCACTAGCAGAGTGCACCTGGTATAGAGATATCATATATTTTCTGCTAGAATTAAATCCCCCTGATAAAATAGGGAAGATTAAGGCAAGATTTTTAAATCTCAAAGCAGTCAAATATTGCCTTATTGACCAAGTCTTGTACTAGAGAGACCCTCTAGGGGTGTTTCTGAGGTGTCTGAACCCACAGGAGGCCCAGAAAGTGACATTTGACTTCCATAGCAGCCTCTGTGGTGGACACCACTTTTGAAAGACCACGACCCACAAGATTCCCAGGGATGGGTACTACTGGCCCACCTTATTCACCGATGTCTACAGAGAGGTGAGAGCCTGCATCAAATGCCAAAGGTTCTCAGGAAAGAAACAACTCAACTCTCTGCCACTAAAACCTATAGTAGTTGCAGCACCTTTTCAACGATGGGGGTTGGACTTCATTGGAGAGATTAATCCTTCCTCAAGATACCAACACAAATAGATCCTGACTGCAACTGAATATTTTACCAAGTGTATAGAAGATATCCCCACCAGGAGTTCTTCACACAAGGTTATCATCAGCTTCCTGGAGGATATCATAGAAAGGTTTGGATGCCCCAGCTGAATTGTCACTGATAATGCTGCATCTTTCAGATCTGAGCCTCTGGTGAGGTTCTGTGAGTAGTTTGATATTTCACTGGTTCATTACACTCCCTATTATCCACAACGGAAATGGGCTGGCAGAGTCTTCCAATAAAATCCTGATTAATCTCATTAAAAGATTGTTGGAAGATAATAAGAAGGTCTGGGACTCAAAACTCAAATTCACTCTGTGGGCTAACCGAGTGACAGCCAAGAAATCCCTGGGCAGCCCCCCTTTTCAACTTGTTTATGGGACATAAGTTGTTTTTCCCACTTAGCTGGCTCTACCTATAGAAAAATTATTTCAATATTATGAAGGAGAGCCAGATCATATGGTCAGAAGAATCCATCAAATGGTGGAAGTGTAGCAGACCAGGGAGCAGGTAATGAACAGAGCTCACAATCACCAGCAGAAGATCAAGCAGGTTTTTGACATGAGGGTCAAGAAAGAGGATTCCCAACTAGGAGATTTGGTACTTAAATGGGATTCTCCCAAGCAGGACAAGGGAAAACATGGAAAATTCGAAGCCCTATGGATCGGGCCCTTCAAGGTCATTGGAGTGTTTTCAAATAATACCTACAGATTGCAGGATTTGGAGGGTGAAGAAGTTTTCAATGGCCCTGTGAATGGGAATTTTCTGAAGAAATGTTTCTTTTGATCCACACGTGGCTTCTCTGTGTTTGTAAATTTTTTTTTCATTTTATATTTCATTTTTAATAATGACTCCATATCCCAACATTAGGGCACTGAATTTGCAAAATAGTTCTTAGCGTCTTGCAGGGAGCAAGCCATCCCCCATGGAGCCTAATGTTAGCACGAAATCTTGTATGCGAGGTGCTTTCCTACAAAGTGTTCCCTTCAACGAAAAAGTGGCAAAGAATGGGTCAAAAACCCACTCATCCTAAGTCCTGGGTGCATAAGCACTCTGAATTATGAAGTGCACATATCTGGGCTGTTAGAATATGCATGCCCAGATATTCGGTCTAGATTCAATTCTGGACCCCCCCGGTCGTTCTACCTTTAATGGGTGGGGGGGGGTCTGATATGAAAATTTTCCCATGCGTAGATCTGAAGGGTCAGGCGAGCCGCGCCCAGATCTACGGTTGAGGTCCCATTCCAGACCCCCCTGTTGTTCTACCTTTAATGATGGGGGGGGTCTGATATGGGTGGTTTTCTAGTGTGGGCCCCTTTGCTATCGTGGTGCATCCTCCTTGCGTCACCCCCCTCCTCTTACCACCTATGTTCCACTAGGCCTCTTGTCCACCAGTCACATCACTCATTTCCCCCTTGTCTCATTAGGACACACTCACCTTCCACTCACCCTCGTGGCATATCATTTTCCATTTCGAGCCCTCTTGTCTTCCCACACCTGTCCCTCTCCCTATCACATTGTCTCATCATAGGAAACATGTTCCCCTTTGACAAATCACATTCCACCACCATATCTCTTTGGCCCCCACAAGATCTGCCACATTCGTCCTCTAGCCTCTCCTCGTCTCACTTCCACATCTAATATGCCAAATCATCCCTGTCTAGTCACCGCTCATCCGTCGCTCCCCATCAAGTGCCTCAGTTATCGTGTCTGCCTCCATGTCTTACCATGAATCCGTTTAGCAGATCGAGGTGGAAGCATGAGAAGCCTCCACGTCCCAAAGGCACAGAGTTGATCGGGGCCGTTTCCGATCCCAACGAAGTAGTTATTGAAATGGTTGGTGGTGGGTGGACATCGTTTCCACCATAAATGGAAAGTCTAGGAGAGGACTATCAGTTTTTCAACTCCTTGTAGGCTCATTTTGGAACAAGGTGGTGTCTGACTGAAGTGTATGATGGCCCAGAGACTGCATGCAAAGTCTTCCAGTAAACATGCAGATGTAATGCCTTCAATGCAGTAACTCGAAGCTCCTGCTAGGCTTTGCTCCAAGTATATGAAGATTTTTTTGTTTTTCCATTTAGAGAGGGATCGATGGTTGAGCTATGTTCCCGAATTGTAAATATTTAATGAAATTTATGGTTCTCTGGTTATGAGTTGTATCTGAGACCTCCTGTTTAATGAAAATCAACTTCTCTCCATCTCTCTATAAGCTTTGTTTTAAGACACTAGGAATTGGTAGGTCTAGTCGAGGGCGATTATGTTGTGTGATGTATGTTTGATCATGACAGTGTTTTCACCAGTTTTAAATCAATCTCCTGTGTCTTTCTGTTCCTCTTACCCTGAGTAGCTCATTGAAAGATTCAAGAGAGCTATTATAGTAGCCACTATGATGCAGGTATGATCATTGTGTTACTGTAACTGTGTCATCCTGGCACATTTCAGTGTTTGTTCTTTCTTCTACAGTTTGTTGGAAGTTTGATGTCTACAACAGACGTTTGTAGTTTCTCTCTAAAGTATTCCTCCTACTCACCCTTATTACAACTTACTGACTGAAGTTAAATCAATACCTCACATGCTTGTGCATAGCCTGGCCCAGGATTCTGAGTTAAAATGATATCTTTTGGGTTTGCAGCCATTCGATCACCCTTTTATATTCTAATCGTGACATAAAACTGATGGGCATCAGGCTCTTCTCCTGCCGCAATCCAGGAGTGACTTCTAACACTAACAGATATATACCGCAAATGTAGCCAGGTTTTATGCTAAAATATCGAGAGTCTAGATTCCATGTGTCCACTTGAGTTACACACGAGTTACACATGAGTTAACAAGAGACTTAATTTGCATTGGTGGTTTTGTAACATTCACTATGGTACAAGTGGCAGTTGATAAAGCCATGGTGGCAATCTCAAGGTTGGTGACGTGTTTAGAGGCCCAAGAACTTGGGCATATGACTAGGTACTAGTAGGCCCTCATTAATAGGGTAGGGTATTGTTCCCTTGCCCTTATAATTTTTTGTTATATTTCCTTTGATTATTTTAGTGAGCCCAAGCAGTTCAAGTGTAGTAACCTACTCTGATACCACTTTGTAATACACCCAACCCCCTAAGTAGATATTAAGGGAATCGGGTATTAAAATTTCATTCTCCTTATCTTTTCTCATATCTTTCATTTGATGGTTCCATCATATTCTTCTCATCAATAGATTTCCAACAACTGCAATTTCGTTCAAATCTAAGCCCCAGATTGAAATTTATGGCCTCTCAAAGTTAAGCCACTTTTCTGCCATGTGTCACCCATGTGGTACCCTGTCCTTCATGTTCTCCTGCATGGTACTGAAGTGGTGTCGACTGCCTCATACCTTGGCCCGCACTTATCAGACTCTTTCCATATCCCTTCATCACTATCGGGGTCCTACCCTCGAAGGATTCCCACAATAGGAAACCCAGTACACTCTGAACAACTAAGTTCGATGGCTACCTCCTCTGATAAATTAGAAAATTCCAGGATTTTGGCAATGGATGACCATGGTTTCATCCAAGCTCCTCATCTATACCTCATACCTTGACACGGAGCACCATCCCTGCAGGAGACATGAAACTACTTTCATCCTTACAACACATGGAACTACTTTCATCCTTACGCGTGGTCACATCCACGTCACAAGATTACACCTTTAGCCAAGAATCAACAATCTAAGTTGACTGCGAGGTTCCTTGGATCCTGGTGAATCAATGGTCAGGGTTATATCTCGGGGGTATATCACCATAATCCACCCCAAAATGTATTGGCAATGAATGGTTAGGATCATGTCAAAGAACTTCTCTGGTTCAAACATATCGATGGTCGAAACTTTTCCATGGAGCTCCTCCCTCAGAATGTATCACCCAGACCCATTCTGAGAGCTCATGTTGATGGTTGGTTAGAATCTCCCCTTGAAGTTCCTCTGTTCCTGACAGATCAAAGGTTAGGTCGACCTCTCAAGATCCTTCCTCGAAGTATATCCCCTTGATCCATTTTGAGTCACCCCCTAGCGATGGACGAACTAGATCCATTCTCAAAGATTCTCCTATCCTGACCTACCAACGATCTAGATCTTCTGTTGGGACTCCACCATCAGAGCATATCCCAAAAATTCACTATGATAGGCATTCTACGATGGATGGTCTAGATCTACCTCCTGAGAATCTAACGATCAGTCTTTGAGATGAGTGCATACATCTACCCAGCCTCATTCTTATACAATCCTAGGTCTAGGACCACTCTTAGAGAGACATGTGTCTCATCCTATCGAGTGTTGAGACTTGTCCTTTTGGTGTTGGTTATGTGACGTCTCTTGACGTCACATTGATCATTGGTTCACCAGTCATCGACCTTACTTTCTCATTTGAGGAACTCAACTTACTCGATCCAGCATGACTTAGAATTCAACACACGTGGCTCTATCGTAGGCTGCCACCTACCTTCATCCACATTATGACACATGGCTACCAGGCACCGAAACAGTGGATCTCGGGGAAACCAAATTCTTCGCTTCCTAACTCTACGCTTAGTCTGGGATTAGCTGGCATTGAGGACACATGGCACTCATACCACTTGACATGTGGCCATCATTTCCCCATGGGTCCTAACTCGATCCTTCCAAAAATGCATGACACATGGAACTACCCTCGAGTGACATGTAGAATTCCCTTATCATGGCAGGTGGACCACTTGTTGTGTGCCACATCACCATCAGGCATCGAATGTCGGACCTTACTTGTGATGTTGAGATAGATACCTCACGATTCTGGGTATTACGAGGGGGTAATTAATACTATCCCTGTCATTATGAGGTCGTAATCATGTTAATCCTAGGGTTACGACTCCATGAAATCTACAACTGGGATTTGATCTGGGTTCCTACAGATCCACAATGGATATTCTCTCACCCTCTCGATATTGGGCCACCGGTCCATCCCACAATTTCAGTCTAGGAAAACTTTTTAGGGTCCGGGATCAGGTTGAACCTGTCTGACCTCGATCAACAACACTGATCTCTTGGGTCTCCAGATACAATGATTCATATCTTAAGGAACTTGGCCAAAGGATATTTCCCAAATGTGGCCCATTCTCTACTCGTATACAACCAAACATGGACATGTGTAAACCTCATGACACCATGGCTTCCAATTTGGCACCTTACGTCACTATGACGTTACATTCTCTCCCTCTCCCTCATGCTCATGCAACAAGGCACGAGACCCTGGTCCCCAGACATCAATGTATCGAGAATTTTGAAGGGTTTGGAATTAGAGTTCTTCTGGGGTCCAGTTTCCCAAGACACTAAACTCCCTCTTAAGCTTTTCAAATATCTATGGCTGCAACATTTTGACCTGTAGATATAATGGCCCTTAGCTAGTCATTGATACCTTGGGATACAATGAAATCCTCGAGACCAATATCAACGGTGGAGGTTACCTCCACTTTGAGGTCCAATCGATGAGGTCTTGTCCCAACTTCATCCTGATAAAGGGCCCGGATCTATTTGGTGTGCCAAATATGCGGCCTTTATCCTTCGAAGTGAATTTAGGGCTCCTCCGCTAGATTAACAGTCCCAACTTGAACTTATCCAGTTTTTCGAGAGTGTTCTTGCGTTATCCTGTAGGTTTTCTGGGTTTCTGAGGGTTCTTCTCTTGTGTTCCAAGGAAATTTATTCCCTCACCCAATGATTCATCGATTTCTTCATACCCATGGTATTCTCATGTGGTCAAGACTGCAATACCACAACACATGGGTGCATACACTGATACTCACATGTATTCATGTATATATACATATAAACAATTGCAATCAATCATACTCACTCCCACATTGTAAATCACATAAACATCTTTTAAATCATGTTTGCAGTTATTCCTACAGATATAGAAATTATATATAGCTAAGACACATGACTCATATACAGACATATATAAATATGCATTTTATGCACCTATAGGTTATCTCCTAAAGTAATCCATCAAGCTTCAAATTTATTACACGGATTCATAAAATCCATTCATGCACTCTGATTAAGACACAAAATCGATACAAGACACTTATATAAAATTTTAGAGGTATGTTGGCCGCTACTGCAGGGAGAACCACTCTCCACCCAATCATAGGAAAATTTGTGCTAACCTCTTCTACAACCACCCACCCTTGAGCCAAGTATGATTTCACGAGAGGTTCTCTACAATATTTCCAGAGAGTTCCTACAACTTCTCTTTTATGTCTCCAACTTCTCGCTGCCTATGCCCATCTGTGTGTGCTCTATGTCTCTCCCTACGCCTTCTTTTCTTGCCTTCTCCTCCCAGACTTCATGGATTGTGCCAGAATTTTCTTGAAGGTACATTTCCCATCCTTCCTTAACTTCCAAAAGAACCATTTCAACTATTATCTTGACTGATAGTCAGTTTCCAGGGCTAGGGACAATTTAGGTCTGTACCCTTTCAATTTGACAGGGTACTTCTTGGAAAATTCATTTAAATCAATAATGACCTCCCTCTTGCCCTCTCCTCTCACGACATTGTAACCTGTGAAGGCCATATATATATATATATATATATATATATATATATATATATATATATATAATTTATCAAGTTTCATTGTCTTTCCTTGATCCCATAGAGGTTTGCTTATTGTTTTTCCATAATAATATTTATAATTACAGACTAGGGGAAAAAGGGGTGTTGCAATCGATGTTACTCAACACCTTTATCATTATCGTATTTGAAATATGGGTGCATGATTGGTTGAACCCGAAACCTGATTTGTTGTGTCACTTCTTTACAAATGAGTGTGAATCATTAAGGCAAGCGAGCATTAAGTTTTTAAAAAATGAGAAAAAAAGGAAAAGTAATTCAAACAACTAATCAATAAATTGAACTACTACAACAAGACCTTGATAATGCTTTATCAAAAATAAATAGGCTACAAAAACAAAATCAATCCATAATTGGCAAAGTTGCAGAATTCAGAACATGAGATAATGAACTTTATCATGAATTTGTTAGTTTTTCTACACAACGCATCGACACATTAGAAGAAAAGTTGACATCACTAGATAAATTTATGGATGATATTTTTAAAATTGAATATCAAAAGGACGAATTGATAGAGTCACTACAACAAGAATTACTGGCAAAGGAGAATGTGTTGTCAACACTCGTAAATGAAGTTAAACAACTAAAACAAGAAAAAGTAATGTGATGCAATTTCTAACACATATGATGTGTTTCCAATTTTGATAGTTCATCTGATAATCGTTATTTGATTGATAAGGATGTAGATGTATCTATCTCATGTTATGAGTCTTGACAAAATGGTCATGCTGATAATGAAGATGATGATTCTATTGTTGTTTCTACAGATAAATATGACAATGAAGATGATGAACATGGTTTCTTTGAAAAGCATACTAAGGGAATAGGTTCAAAACTTATGTATAAAATGGGATTTGATGGTAAATGTTTAGGAAAGAATGGGAAAGGCATACAAAATCCCATACAAGTATTTATAAGGCCAAGAAATGAAGGTCTTGGTTATGAGGGAAACACAAGCAATGGCGACATCAAAATTGTAAAAGAAGAATCATTGAAAACAAATGAATCATATACAAGTAGTTCAACAAAAGCAATGAACCAAGAACAACAACCTCAACAAAAAATCAACTGCATAAGAAAGAATAATTTTGCAGTCAGTGCGGAAGAAAAGGACATGCAAAGGAAAAATGTTGCAACTTACATCATTATAGTGTTTGTGGCATTACAAATCATGATGAGCATAAGTGTTCGAACATAGGTATACCAGAGCCTCACATATAGATCCAATGTGGTTGGATAGATGTCCTTGAATGGAAAAATGTTGTTTTTATGTTAAATGGATTTTACAGGGTCAAGTCTTCAAATGTATAACAATATCTCCCATACAAAGTTTATGAGTTAGTTGGTCCTCCAAAGGTCAATTTCCATTAAAGTTAGTTAAACATTTTTAAGAAAGAGTTGTCAATTTATTGAGTCATTTATTTGAGTCAATTATTTTTGTACTAGTTCGTGGTAAACCAAAAACCACTTTGTAATTGTTGATTAATTAGGTTGGTTGTCATTGATGTCAATCCTTCAAGAAAGTCCGATAGTGAATTTTAGTAGCACAAAGGTTTGGGTAATGAACCCAAGTTTGTTTGATGGATAATGGTATGAGTTTTGATATATTTGTAGGTAAGACTATTCTAGATGGATAGTACATTTCATGCCATTTCCGGTGGTATGTGCAACATCACATAAATCCTCATGGTTAGAGAGTTATGGCCATGTGAAGTTGGAGAACCCTCATGATTTATCTAGAAGCCCCAAAAGGTAAAAGTAGTCAAAGTGTTTGCAAAGAAGAAATTATTTAAATAATAAAGTGAAGTGATGAGTCTATTATAAGTCAAAGAGGATGCAAAAGAAATTATTTAAATTATAAAGTTAATGGAGAAATTACTAATTATGGAAAGTGGTCGAGTTAAGTGGACAAATGGTTATAAGTAGGTTAACCCTAAAATAAGGAAAGTGGGTTAAGATGGTTAAAAGGTAACCCCTTGAGGATGCTACATAAAAGTATAAATAAGAGGCAAGGCTATCTCATTTAATCACACTTGAACATACTGAATATATATTGTTGTGTAAGGATTATTGCAAGTACTCATTGATACATATGAAGTTGTGAAAGTATGAGGTAGCATGAAGGGTTGATGACGAAAGTTTCAAAATTACAATGAATACTAAAAAACCCTAATTTATGAGGTCTACATGGGCTGACAATGTATTAGGGTGCGTACATACGCGAGATGACAATGTATTAGGGTGCGTACATGAGGGTAAAGCAATAGAAACTTGAGAATATGAAGATGTCAAGGTTCTATATAATGAGATCAAGCTCCCAGGAAGCTCTACAGTGATCATATACATCAAATCTACCCACTGGTTCAAAAGGTATGTCTTATTTCTATGAGTAGTTGGATTTTATGTATGCATGAGAAATGATTATGGATATTTTAGGATTCTTGTAACACCCTGTTTCCCCTAGTCTGTAAATATAAATATATTGGCCAAGGAACTATGGAAAACCTAAAAGTGTGAATGTTTGATTTGATGGACCTTTGTACGAAAGGTCGATGAATGTAAATTATGTTATTTTAATAGAAAATGGTTATGTGTTGCATGACTACTGAAATAGGGGATGTGCTAAGAGAAAACAATGAATGCTATGAAAGGAGGTGGAGGGGACCCAGAATGGTTGTGTTAACCTCCACCGAACCAGTACCATGCTGGAATTAATTTCTCAGATTAGAACAAACCTCCTCAAGATTTAATGAGGGAATGGAGTAGATCGTCCATCCGTAAGGCTTCAAGACCTGACCACGGAATAAGAATTCGATCCACACACAATCTTGTTGAGGAAGGAAAGAAAGGAAGTGTGGTAGGGAGAGGGAGACCTGTGGAAAAATGCAGAGACAAGAGAGAAAAATCTCAGGTCCGATGAAGGAATGAAAGAGGAACAGTGAGTTTTGATCACAAAAAATAGAGATTGAGCCATGATAAGAAGAGTAACCTTCATCCTTATCTATTTATATATTGAGAGAAGGAGAGTAACCTTCATCCCTAACTTCCGTTGAGATGGAAATAAGAGATTGAATCTCAAAGCATCATGGCTTAAGCTCGGGGGTGGCCAATGATAAATCCATTGGGAGTGACTGAGCCTATGGTTGGGTTGAAAAAATCACCCCTTTCAGTAGTCACTTCACACTCTATGGTTCTGATAAGTGTTTTCTTCCCTTATTATTTGAATTGTAAATAATGGATGCATGTGAGTATTTACATGACTATAAAGGGTTCCTTCTCTGTATTAAATGATTAAGTTATGAGTATGCATTCATTCCCTTGAGAACCTATATTTCTTCTTGAATTTCCATATGTCCTAGTTTAATCACTCGTAGGTGATTTCCATAGGAATTTACATCACCATTCTGGAGTCGAAGCAAGCCTCTGGGCATAACTACCGTTTTGGTAACCTCAAAATTTACTTTCCCTTGACTCATATCTTAAAGCTCTACGATTTGGGAAGGTGTTCCCTTCAGAACAGTAGTCTAGGAGACTCTGAAATTATGCTTATTCCCTTAACCAAAAACCCAACTAAGAGAGAGGATTATATCGCAAGAGTTATATGAAGATCCACATGACCTGGGTCTAGGAACCTTGGAGCTTGAGGCTCCGAGATGTCAAATTGCAAAATAGTCAAGTTGAACCTCGCAATTGCTATGATATTGATGGTGGGGAATCATTGTGGAACACAAAGGTGAAAATAGAGGACGTGCTAGTTCATGGCCCACAATTCATCCTTCTTGTTGATATCGATGGGCTGGAAGATCAACGATCCCGATTAGACTAGAATCGAGCAAGCACTTTCCAGATTGCGGAGGTCAAACTCTCTGGTAAAGAGTACGCATATAGGGGACCCTCAATTTCTGTGAACCGTCGATCATCGTTGACCTTCGATCTGATTTTCACGCAATCCATGAAATGCAAGGAGCGTGTGGGATGGAGAAATCTTCAAGGAGATCAAGCTCATAAGAGATAGCATTTCAGGAGTGCAGACAAAATCCAGTATACAGGCCCATAAGAGGAGAAAAGGTCGAATCCTTCGAGCACTTAGAAAATATTCTAAGTCAGAGTAATTTAGAAGCTCAGGAGGAGGAGAGACAGTGTTCATTGGATCCCAATGCCAAGGATAGACAACCATCTGATATAAGCAAGGTGCACGAACCTTAGCACTTGGCACACACAGGAGAAGGGAACTTACCAAAATTCAAAAGTCCCGAAGTAATTTGAGGTCGTCCATCACCAGGAGGTGAATCTGGACCGCCAGATCTAGAGGGATACGTGGCGATGGATCCTAGACTCTAGAGTAATATGTTCGAGGGTTTTTAGTTGAAAGTTGATATTCCCGAACCCCGAAGACCCGAAGTGAATCTGGACTGCTAGATCTAGGGGGACACATGGCGATAGATCGTGGACTTCAAGGAATTTTTTGCGAGATTTTTCAGTTGATATCTAAGACTCCTGAAGTTCGGTGAGACAAAGTAATTCATAGTCGTTAGATTAAGAAGGGATGTGGTGTGAATCTATGGACTTCGGATAAAGTCCTGAAGTAACTTATAGCCATCAGATTAAGAAGGGACGTTGCGTGAATCTATGGACTCTGGATAAAGACCCGAAGAAATCCTCGATCATCAGATCCAGAGGATAGGTGGCACAAATATGTGGACTCCGGGTAAAGAACTGAAGTAGATCCTTGATCATCATATCAAGTGGACACGCGTCGATGGATTATAGCCTTCTGATAAAAGACATTGGGAAAAAGGGTGAACTTTGATATTTGAGATCTCAGAAGTCCAGAGATATCGATCGTTGATCAAGAAGAGGGCCATAGGACAGTTGATCTAGTTGAAAGGTCAAATACCCGAAGTAGAAACATGGTCATTGATTTAGGAGGAAAGGTGTCCGCAGATCGTCAACTCCAGAAGATTGATGTACGAAAGAAAGAAGGGTTTGAGATTTGAAAAGTCTGAAGTCTGGGATCATGAAGGATATCACATCCATTGATTTAGGAGGGGAAGATCTAGTCCATGGATTTGAAAAGGGAGGATCTAAACCGTCAGTTCAGAAAATACTGTCAATATCAGGAGATCGACGCTCCCGTAGCATTGCAGGGATTGGAGGTGCACGAACTTTAAAAAGTTGAGGGCGGGCTGCAATCCAAACCTCGGTTTTGGAGAAAGGACATGTGGAAGCTCGAGGGGAATTGCAGGCCGAAAAGTAGTTTGGTTTCAAACCACCTTTGGCCACTCTCGCAATTGTGTGTTTGCATGAGGTCATCACCCAAGGTCACATTTGAGGAGGGGCCAAGAGAAAAGGGGCTAACACCAACTCCGAGACTTCGTTGAAGCGCAAAGGAGAAGGTCGCGGGTATCATAAGACCTGCACCAGAAGCCAAAAGGGCTTGTGTTTGATTAAGAGGTGAGACTATTAAGGTCTCTAAGTCTTGTTTGACTTAGAGAATCAGAGAACCTTGACTAGAGGGTCAGGCTGAGTCCCAGACTTCCCAAATTAGGAATTGTAGAGGGAAAGGATTTGTTCCTGTAAGGAGGACATTTTTTTTTTATTTTCGCCCCATTATGGGTGTGTTACGAATTGGTATGAGAGCATGGTTACAACACTTGGCTTTCTTGGGCTCATGGACGAGTCACTTAAAAAATATATTTTGAGTACTTTTAAAAGATTGACACTCTACCTTACCTCTTTCTTAAAAGTCTGGTTAAGAAGGTTATTAAAGAAAAGAATGAAACTTTCTACTATGTGTGTGCATTTAAGAAATTGAACCATGTATTGTTCATGAACTAATACACTATTAACTAACAATGAGTGTTTTTGTCAACACTCGAGCAGTCAGTAAATCACTGGAAAACTTCAAGAATAAAGGATGGTGACATGTCATGAAGTGGGGGATGGCTCCCACAATAGAGACGAAGAATCTAATGAAAGGAGGGTGGTGGAAACCCTTCCAGATCTGGCTGAAACTATAAGGAGCCTCAGGGTCAAATTACAGAGTTGCAAGGCTAAAAACGAGATATTGATAAAGGAGCAAGAAAAACAAATAGAAATTAATGCAATATTGTTGCAGAGCTTGTTTGACATACAGAGGAAACTACAACATGAACCTGCAACCAGTCATGTCGATCGACGACATAAGAAGAGAAGTCAAATTCCACCTGAGATTCGAAAACATGACTCCATAAGTGACCACACTGGGAGAAGCGCATCAAATAAGGCCCAACCTGGAGGCAGGGGACACTCATCGTTAGAGTCCTTTGGAAAGGAATATGGAAAATTTGAAGGATCTTCTAGTAGCAGAGAAAGATCACATTCTCAAAGGAAAGGAAAGAAGCGGAAGCGTTCCAAAAATAATGACCCTAAAGAATTCAAGAAAGCCAAACCACCCTCTTTCGATGGACAGATTAGGAGGGAAGAAGAGGTTGAGGTTTGGCTACTTGGTTTAAAGAAATACTTCAAAGTCCATGATTACTCTGAAAACATGAAGGCTCAAATAACCATCTTTAGCCTGAATGGAAAGGCTTCCATTTGGTGGGAAGACCTTAGGAATGTGAAAGGAGTCCATGAGAAGGAACTGTCATAGAACAGTTTGAGAAATACTTCAAGAAGTAGTATCTGTTAGAGAAATACATGGATGGGAAAACTAAGGAATTATATGAGCTTAGGCTTGGGCAGCTCACCATAGATGAATTTGTCAATAAATTCCTTGAACTACTGAGGTATGTACCCTACATAAAAGATGAAAAAGTAAAAATGCAGCGGTTCATTAGTGGGCTACCTCAGACCTACCGGGATAGGATTGAGTTCAACGAACCATATACCTTAGAAGAAACTATCTGAAAGGCGAGGTATTGTTATGAATAGTTTGGGAGTAAGAAAAGACCTCATGAGGACTGGAAGAAGAGGAGTAGTTCGGGATTCCAGAAGAAGGGGTTTAAATCCTCAAGATTTAAGAACTATGGAAAAGATTCTAGGAGACTTCCTACTAGAAGTATATATCAGCAAAATTTCCCCTCTCAAAGTGGAAATAAACCTTTTAAGATAGTCCCAGAAAAGACCAATAACCTAAAGAAGGAACCCTTAAAATGATGGGGTTGTGGAGAAGATCATCGATTGAGGGACTTCCCACACAGACAACAGAACAGTAAGAGAATCTACAATATCCAAGAAGCTACCACCATAAATGATGTGGCTAGGAGCATTCCATGAATCTATGCATCCTTGGACAATAATCAAGCCAACCACCAAGCTTCAGTAGGGGAGCTGGAAGGTATGATCACCAACCATCTAGTTTCTATTTTAATTGACCCAGGTTCTAATTTGAGTTATGTGGCCCCTTAAATTGTTGATAAGTGTAAACTGCAACCAATTAGACATGTTAAATCGTGGTTGGCACGATTAGCCACTGGGACCAAAAGAAAGGTGACAGAGGTCATACCAGCCTGTCAATTCATCATGGGTGGATTGCCCACCCGAGCGACCCTTAACATACTTCCCTTGGTATATTATGACTTGTTGATTGGTATGGATTGGTTGGATTCTTATAAAACTAAATTGGAATGTTATCATACAACTTTATAATGTGTAAATGAAGAAGGGAGAAAAAAAACCCTCCAAGGGATTCAGAAGCCAGTCTCACTGAGACAAATATCAGCCCCTCAAATGAAAAAGTATTGCATAAAGGGGTGTTCCTTATATGCCATATAGGTACTAGAATATCTTGAGAATGACAAACCAAACCTAGGGGACCACCCCATATTAAGAGAATACAAGGACGTGTTCCCAGAAGAGGTACTAGGTCTACCTCCGAGAAGGGATATCGACTTCTCGATAGAACTTACACCAAGAGTGGTACCAGCATCTAGAACACCATATAGAATGAGCATGCCAGAGCTGGTTGAGCTCAAGCTACAACTAAAGGAGATGATGGACAAAGGCTACATCCAACCCAGTGTATCTCCGTGGGGAGCACTCGTCTTGTTTGTGAAAAAGAAAGATGGCACACTTCGACTGTGCATAGATTACATACAACTCAATAAGACAACCATAAAGAACAAGTACCCCTTACCAAGAATCTATGACATGTTCGGCCAATTGGGAGGTGCTTCCATCTTCTCGAAGATCGACTTAAGGTATGGATACCACCAAGTCCGGATTAAGGATGAAGACATCCACAAAACAACCTTCAGGATGAGGTATGGTCACTATAAATTTGTGGTGGTGCCATTTGGGTTAACCAATGCCCCCACCACTTTTATGTGCTTGATGAATAATGTACTCAACAAATTCTTGGAAATTTTTTTATTGGTTTTCATTGATGATATCCTAATCTACTCTAAGAATAGGGGGGACCACGAAGAACATCTTAGACTCGTACAAGTACTAAGAGAGCATCATCTTTATGCTAATTTTAGCAAGTGCGATTTCTTTCAGAAGCAAGTCCATTACTTAGGCCATGTCATATCTAAGGAAGGGGTGGCAGTAGACCCCGACAAGATCAGATCTATTATGGAATGGCCTACCCTGAAGGATGTATCTGATATTAGGTCTTTCATGGGCTTAGCAGGATACTATAGAAGTTTCATAAAAGGGTTTTCCAAGATTGGATGTCCAATCACTGCCCTTCAGAAAAATGGGATTAAATTCATTTGGACATTAAAATGTGAAGAAATATTTCAGGAACTGAAATACCTCCTGACCCATGCACCCGTGCTAAATATTGCAGACCCAGATAATGATTTCCTCATGTGTACATATGCTTGCAAGGAAGGAATCAGAGGAGTCCTTATGCAGGAGGGACGTGTAATTTTCTATGCATCCAGGAAATTAAATGAGCATGAGATCAATTATGTGACCCATGACCTAGAGTTGGCTGCCATAGTACATGCTTTAAAAATGTGGAGGCACTACCTCCTGGGTAGGAAATTTGTGCTTATGACAGACCATTGTGGATTGAGACACATGTTTGATCAACCAAAACTCAATGATAGGCAGGCTAGGTGGATGGCTCTTCCTAGTGAGTTTGATTTCAAAATCAAACACATCAAAGGAAAGAAAAATAGGGTGGTCGATGCCCTTAGCAGAGGTATAAAAATGATTCATATGGAAGCGGTAAGCACTTGTGAAACGGATGTCAGGGAAAGATTCAGGAATGCACAAAAAAAAAATGCATTCTTCAATAGCATGACCTCATACCTAAGGAAAGAGCCTACAGGGCTAAAACATGAAGGCTATCAAATGATCTAAGAAGGCCTGTTGACTTACAAAAACATATTGTATGTTCCAAACTGTGACGACTTGAAGAGGTTCATAATGGATGAACTACATAAGAGAGCATATACCGGTCACCCAGGATATCAGAAAATGATCACGACCACTAGGAAACAATTCTATTGGCCTGGATTGAAGAAATACAGAGATAACTATTTAGCTAAGTGCCTAGAATTCCAGTAAGTTAAGGCAGAACACCGACATACAACAGGTTTGTTACAGCCCCTACCAATCCCAGAATGGAAATGGGAAACCATCTCCATGGACTTCATCACCGGATTACCAAAGTTGACCAAGAAAAATGATGCCATCATGGTTGTGGTGGAAAAACTAAGTCTACTCATTTCGTTCCTGTCAAATCAACTTGAAAGGACATAGATATTGCCAACATCTTCATGAAGGAGATATTTAGACTGCATGGCATGCCCAAGGAAATTGTATCTGACCGAGATACCAAATTCACTTCAAGATTTTGGAAATCCCTAATGGCTGGTTTTAAGACAAAATTGTTGTTCAACACGACTTATCACCCTCAAACTGATGGATAGAAAGAAAGAGTGAACCAAATAGTAGAAGATATGCTAAGGATGCATGTAATGCATCAGCCTAAGAAGTGGGAAGACTACCTACCATTGGTAGTTTTTTCCTACAACAATGATTATCAGGAACCTTGAAGATGAGCCCTTTTGAAGCCCTCTATGGCAGACAGTGCAAGATTCCAATCAGTTGGAGTAACCCAATGGACATAATTACAATTGGACCCAACATGCTAAAAGAAATGGAATGACAAGTGGTTTAGATAAGACAAAATATGAAGATTGCTCAGGATAGACAAAAAAGTTACGCCGACAAAAAGAGAACTCCCAGAGAGTTCAAGACCAAAGACCATGTCTATCTTAGAGTTAGACCCAGGAAGAGTTCCCTAAGAATGGGAGTCTGTGCCAAATTCACACCTCGATATTGTGGACCCTTTGAAGTCTTAGATAGAGTGGGACCTGTAGTCTATTAGCTAGCACTTCCTCCCATTGTAAAGGCACATGATATTTTTCATGTTTCATTATTGAAGAAATATGTACATGATGATAATCATATAATTGACTGGTCTTTGATCCAGGTGGAGCCGAAGGGAGAATTCCTGCAAGAACCCCAATGCATATTAGACATAAAGGAAACCTCACTCAAGAACCGAACCATTGCACAGGTCAAGGTGCAGTGGAAACACTTTGGCCCAAATGAGACTATGTGGGAAATGGAGGATGCCATGAGACATGCATATCCGATTTTGTTTACTCCTATACATATATGTCATGTTGACAAATAGAACATCGAGGATGATGTTCCTTTAAGGGGGAGGGAATTGTAACACCATGTTTCCCCCAGTCTGTAAATATAACTATATTGACCAAGGAACTATGGAAAACCTAAAAGTGTGAATGTTTGATTTGATGGACCTTTGTACGAAAGGTCGATGAATGTAAATTCTATTATTTTAATAGAAAATGGTCACATGTTGCATGATTGTTGAAAGAGGGGATGTGCTAAGAGAAAACCATGAATGCTATGAAAGGTGGTGGAGGGGACCCAAAATGGTTGTGTTAACCTCCACCGAACCAGTACCATGCTGGAATTAATTGCTCAGACCAGAACAACCCTTTGACCGAGAAATGAATTGTAGTCGGGCTGGTAGGTGGAAAGACCTCCTCAAGAGTTAATGAGGGGACGGGGCAGACCACCCATCCATAAGGCTTCCAAACCTGACCAAGGACTGGGAATTCAAGCCACACACAATCTTGCCGAGGAAAGAAAGAAAGGAAGTGTGGTTTGAGATTTGAAAAGTACAACGTCCGGAATCACGAAGGAGATCACATCCGTTGATTTAGGAGGGGCAGATCTGGTTCATGGATTTGAAAAGGGAAAATTTGAACCATCAGTTCAGACAGTACCGTTAAGATCGAGATATTGATGGTCCTATAGCATTGGGGGGATTGGAGGTGTGCGAACTTTAAAAATTTGAGGGCGGGCCACAATCCAAACCTCAGTTTTGGAGAAAGGACACATAGATGCTCAAGGAGAATTTCGAGCCGAAAAGTAGTTTGGTTTCAAACTTCCTTTAGCCACGCCTACAATTGTGTGTTTGCATAAGGTCATCACCCAAGGTCACATCTGAGGAGGGTCCAAGAGAAAAGGGGCTAACTCCAACTCCAAGACTTCGCTGAAGCGTTAAGGAGAAGGTGACGGGTATCATAAGACTTGCACCAGAAGCCGGAAGGGCCTGTGTTTGATTAAGAGGTGAGACTATTAAGGTCTCTAAGTCTTGCTTGAATTAGAGAATCAAAGAACCTTGACTAGAGGGTCGGGCTGAGTCTCGGACTTCCAAAATTAGGAATCATAGAGGGAAAGGATTTGTTCCTGTAAGGAGGACAATTTTTTTTTATTTTCGCCCCATCTTGGGTGTGTTACAATTATCCCTAGAGAGACTAGTGGTTGCATGGGATATTTTGTATAAGTCATATCTACAAAAATATAGTGTTGGTATAATCAATATTTATCATTGATACTTCTTGTTAGAGTTGAGGCACATCTTGTATTTCTTGTCATATGACTAAGGGGTTTTGTGGTACATGGTTGAGATCTTGTATTTGTGAAGTGGTTGATGTATTGAAAGGTTGAATATCATAAAGGGTTTGATGTCTAGATCATGTGAGGGTTATTGTACTTGTTCATGATTACACACACTCATATGTCACATGACTAGAGAGACATATAGAGTTTTTGGGTAAAGGTTATGCATGAGGATGCATGCACAAGGTACAGTTACAGTCTGGATACAATGACATGTTGCAGATCTATGTGAAAGAAGTTGCAAAGAGTCAGAAGTTTTTAGAAAAATAAAACCCTAGTTTTTAGAAGGTATACACAGGTTGCATAACAGACAGGATGTGTACATATGCGGGCTACATAACCGATAGGGCTCGTAGATATGCATGCTACAGAACTATAACCCACATATCTATTGTATTTTTTGATACATTCTCAGTTCAGGCATAGATTGATTGCAGGGCAGCAGTACAGGTTAGCTACAGGGTAGTGGCACAGGTTGTTACAACAATATATCTCACAATGATAGTGTGCCAATGGTTCCATCATTCTACTTATATTTTAGGGCGTTTGGACAGGGCAAGGATAGGTGGTTGTAGCCACCTTCTGGTTGTAGCCGGAGAACATTGTGGAGTTGGAGCTTCCTTCAGGTTGTAGCCTAAGAACATAGGGGATTGTAGCCTCCTTCTGGTTCTAGCCAGAAAATTAGGGAGTTGGAGCTTCCCTCAGGTTGTAGCCTGAGAAACCAGGGGGTTGGAGCCTCCTTCCAGCTGCAGCTGGAAAACAAAGGAAGTTGGTGCTTCCAATGAATGTAATTCTTAAAGACATATAAGAAAAATCATTCTATGGTTTTCTCCCACTTTGGGTTTCCCTGTAAAACATTGGTGTACTATCTATATGTGTGTTTTCTCATTTGTTCATTGTTTATTTATTTTGAAACTATTGGATGATAATGCTACATTGATATAACACTTGCATTTTATGGTGAAAAAGGATTAAATTTCTCTATTATTGATTCACCCCCCCTCTCAGTAATCCAACAGTTGATATCAAAGTAGGATCCATTAGAAATCAGGTTAGCCACTGAAAGGTAGATCATGGAGAGAAACAACATGTATAAAAATGGAATACCACAGTTTGATGGACCAAAATATGAATTTGGGAGCAGAAGAGCAAAAACATATATACAGGCACAAGGATTTGAAATTTGGCAATCAGTTGTAGATGGATACAAAGAACCAACAGTTCTGCTGACAATTGAAAGAGCAATAAAAATCGGTCAAAATAATTCCAAAGCCACAAATGCACTTTTGAATGGTCTTTGTGAATCAGTATACACCAAAGTTATACATTGTAAATCTGCTAAAGATATTTGGGACAAGCTTCAAAATATTTATGAATGAGATTCAAAAGTCAAAGTAGCAAAGCATCAAACTTACATAGGTCAGTTCAAACAACTAAAGAAGAAGGAAAATGAGAATATTGTAGCTTGCTTCTTACGATTCTATGAAACAGTAAATGTAATCGTAGGATTGGGAGAGTAAATTAAAGAGTCTCTAATTGTTCAAAAGGTACTAATATCTCTTCCTATGAGATTTGATTCCAAGATATTAGCACTAGAAGAAAGAGCATATCTAGACTCAATAAGCATGGATGAACTACATGGTATTTTCACAACATATGAAATGAGAACTGAACAGGAAAATCTAGATATAAAAAAAGAATCTTTTAAAACATCCAAAAGGCCAAAGAAAAAGGGAAAGCAAAAGGAAAAAGAACATAGCAACAACAGTGACATCTCGGAAGATGATGAAGAAGTGGCCAACTTTTTCATAATATTAAACAAGGGAACCAACGACATATATAAAGGTAAGCTTCCATTGATTTGTTTTAATTGTGATGGTATTGGTCATTTTGCTAACAAATATCCTCATAAGAAAAATAAGAGGAATGATGAAGATTACTCAAATATCAAACAAACATATAAAGGGAAAATAACCATAAAGAAAGCCTTCAAGAAAAGATTTTGCACCAAAGAAGGCATCTCCTCATCAGATAAAGATGAAGACAGTGACAGTGAGACAAAAAGAGTTCTATTCATGGTAGTAGAAGACTCTGATAAAGAAGAAATCGAAGAAGAATATGAAGAGACAAAAATTGACTACCAAGAAGATTTGTTAACTGCCATAGAAGTTATAAGAAGACAAAAGAAGAAAAACAAGAAGCTACTAGCGGGACTAGACAAGAAAGAAGACACATCAGATCTAGAAAAAATGATCATAGATTTGAAGGTTCAAATAGAAGAAGATAAAATAATTGAAGAACCACTCAAAGAACAAATAAAAGAAAGAGACGGGATCATTGAAAATTTGGAAGCAGAGATTGTCATATTAAGAAAGGATCTTCAAAAGAAAAATATGTAGAACAACTCAAAAGTTTTGGATAACATTATCAGCAGCCAAAAGCCTCATCATGACAAGTCTGTACTTGGATACAATCAGACAGAAAAGGGATCAAGCTCCAAAGCAACAGAACAAGAAACATATCCAAAAATCTATGTAGAAACAATCAAAGGGGATATGAATACCTACAAAGAAGATTATAGGGACACTCCTCCACCGAGAAGATTAAGATTTCAGAATCAACAACTGATAGATAGGACTCAAGAAGAAGAAGGATTCATAAGAGAAACTCCTTTTAGAATATATTCAACTCCCAGGTATCAAACTATCTTTTTTGGTTTATGTTATGCATGCAATAATTTTGGACATAAATTTATGAATTGCAGAGATAACAAAAAAACATAAAAATTTATACACAAAAGGGTTATCCAAGAAGGCCTAGTGAAACACAGAGAAGCAATTACAATAGGTTTGAATAATTGAGCATGAAAGTGGAATGCTACAAGTGTAACAACTTTGGAAACATGGCCAAATATTGCAGAATGACAGTTCCTCTTAGAGAACCACAAAAAAACAACAACAGTCACAGACAAGAACCTCATAAGAGAACATGGATAAGAAAGCAAAATCAATATAGCAATGAAGAATACACACTTGCTCTACAAGCTAAGCAAAAGAAACGTGGTTGGTATGCTGACAGTGGTTGTTCAAACCACATGACAATTGATAAATATAGGTTTCTTACATTAAGAAAGGAAAGAAATGGATCAGTCTCCTTCGGAAATGATGATTCAGCTAAAATCATTAGAAAAGGCACAGTCAGAACTGGAAACAAGAATACCAAGGCAGAAAATGTTCTACTAGTAGAAGATATTAAACATAATGGTCTAAGTGTGAGTCAAATGTGTGACCAAGGTCATAAATTTACTTTCGATTCACAAAAGTGTGATATAAGAAAAAAAGGTTCGGGAAAATTGATTGCAACAGCTGCAAGAACTTCAAGCAACATATATGTATTAAGTGAAATTGGAAATGAAAAGTGTTGTCTAGGAAAGGAAGATGAAAGTTGGCTATGGAACATAAGAATGAGTCACATAAACTTTGATAACCTTGTCAAAGTCAGCGAAAAGGAAGAAACTAGAGAAATTCCCCGGATCACGAAACCAACCAACACTTTATACAAGCATTGTCAACAAGGAAAGCAAACAAAGACCAAGTTTAAATCAAAGGAATATTCAACGACAAGACCACTGGAAATTGTGCATACTGATCTAGTTGGACCAACTAAAATAAAGGGTTTAAAATGTGAGAAATACTTTATGTTATTAGTTGATGATTATACAAGAATGATTGTAGTTTTCTTTCTCATAAATAAGTCAGAAGCTTTTGAAAATTTCAAGGTCTACAAGGAAATGGTTGAAAATGAAATAGATTCAAAAATCAAATGTTTGAGATCTGATAGTGGAGGAGAGTTCACTTCAAAGGAATTTATGGACTACTGCAGCAGACATGGAATAAAAAGACAATTCTATGTTTCTAGGACACCTCAACATAATGGAGTTGTTGAAAGAAAGAACAAGATAGTACATGAAATGGCTCGAACAATGATAATGGATTCCAAAATGATAGATATCTTTTGGACACATGTAGTGCATACATCGGTTCACATTCAAAACAGAGTAATTCTCAGAAACAACAATGGAAAAACTCCCTACTAGCTATAGAAAGGAATACCAACAAATGTGAAGCACTTCAGAGTATTTGGAAGCAAATGTTACATCAAAAGAGAAGTTGACAAATTGGGAAAGTTTGACTCTCATGTAGACAAAGGAGTACTTGTTGGTTACTCAAGTACAAGGAAAGCATACTAGTGTTACAATATGAGGTTGAACAAAGTTGTGGAAAGCATCAATGCAACAATTGATGAAGGAATAATTAAAGGAAGAATAAAATGAATCAATGGAACAACTTTACAAAGAAGAAGAAGAAGATGAAAAAAACGTAGAAGGGGAAGATGAAGAGGATCATACAAAAGTACAAGAGCAAGTTCAACAAGTTCCTCCAAAGACACCTAGCAAATGAGTATAAAAGAATCATTCTTTAGATCAGATTATCGGAAACAAAGATGCAGGAATTGAGACTAGAAGAAGAATCCATTCGCCAGAACAAACACACCTAGCACTCTCATCTACGATTGAACCAAACAGTTTTGAAGAGGCCAGCAATGATGAATTGTAGAATAAGGCCATGGATGAAGAATTGGATCAAATAGAGAAAAATGACACTTGGGAATTGGTTCCAAGACCAAAGAATAAGAATGTGATTGGCACAAAGTGGGTATTCGGGAATAAATTGAATGAAGATGGACATGTTACAAGGAATAAATCTATATTGGTATGTAAGGGATACACACAGGTTGAATGGATCGATTTTGAAGAGACATTTGCCCCAATTGCCAAAATGGAAGCACTCTAATTGCTTTTAGCTTAGGCATGCTCCAAGAATATTAAAGTGTATCATATGTACATGAAATCAACTTTTCTGAATGGGGAACTTGAAGAAGAAGTCTACTTTAAACAACTAGAAGGATTTCAATTGTTAGAGAACGCATATTATGTGTGTAAATTGAAGAAGGCCTTGTATGGTCTAAAACAGGCTCCTAGAGCATGATACTCTAGACTAGATAAATATCTATAGCAGGCAGGGTTCAAAAAAGGAAGTGTAGACAACAACCTCTACATCAAGGTAACTCAAGATAGTATTTTATTAATTGAAGTTTATGTTGATGATATTATTTTTGGAAGCAATAATGACAGGTTAAGACATAAATTTGCAAATGACATGGATAATAAATTTGAAATGTCATTACTTGGAGAACTGTCATTCTTTCTGGGTCTTCAGATACGTCAAAGCAACCAAGGAATTTTTATTTCTCAAACTAAGTATATCAGAGAAATGGTAAAGAGGTTCGGAATGGAAGATTGCAAACCAGTTATCACTCCTATGCAAACCAGTTGAAATTTGAGCAAAGATGATGATTCAATGTCTACAAACCAGAGGTAATACAGGTCAATGATTGGCAACATACTATATGTGACAACATCCAAACCAAATGTAATGCAGACAGTTGGACAAGTGGCACGATTTCAAGCAGCACCGAAGGAATCACATGTATTAGCAGTGAAGAGGATTTTTAGATATCTCAAAGGAAAAAAAGAGTTTGTATTATGGTATCCAAAAGGAAAGGATCTATCACTTATTGCCTACACAAATGTAGATTGGGTAGGTTGCATTGATGATCGAAGAAGCACCAGTGGAGCAATGTTCTACTTGGGTGAGTGTTTAGTATCATGGCTAAGAAAGAAACAATCATCAATATCCTTATCTACTGTCAAGGTAGAGTATATTGCAACAAAAACATGTTGTACACATGTTTTATGGATGAAACAAACTATAACATATATACAGGTTGAGTATGATGAACCCATTCAAATCTATTGTGATAATACAAGCACCATCAATATCTCAAAGAACCCAGTGATGCACTCCAAGATGAAGCACATTCCAATCAAGTATCACTTTCTATAGGAACAAGTTGCAGAGAAGAACACCAGAGTTGAATATGTGGGCACAAAAGAATGAGTGGCAGACATATTTACAAAACCGCTTCCAAGAGAATCCTTTGAGTATCTTTACCAGAGACTCGGAGTAATTTCTACTCCAAAATGAATGCTTTTGAATTCTTATCTTATATGTATTAGATCTACACAAGGAAGCACCATAAAGAGAATAGTTCAATTTGGGATATTAGTTTCAAGAAGATTTCAGTTAGGGGGGGTATCCCCAAGGACAGTTCAGTTAGGGGGAGCAGCCTCGGATGGAAAGATACCTTTTCCATTGATGAAAAAGGGGGAGATATTTATCAATTGCAGAGCACAGAGGCATGGTTCCAAGGGGAGCGATGGTCACAGGGGGAGAATGAGTGATATGACTTGAGTATTGCATGACATGACTTCAATATTGCATCAGAGTGTTGCCATCAATGCGAAAGGGGGATATTGTTGATTAATTGGGTTGGTTTCATGGATGTCAACCCTTGAAGAAAGTCCGGTAGCAAATTCCAGTAGAAAAAAGGGTTGGGTAATGAACCCAAGTTTGTTTGATGGATAATGGTATGAGTTTTGATATAGTTGCAGGTAATACTATTCTATATGGATAGTACATGTCATTTCATTTCCAATGGTATGTGGAACGTCGCATAACTCCTCACGGTTAGAGAGTTATGGACATATGAAGTTGGAGAACCCTCACGAGTCATCTAGAAGCCCCAACAGGTCAAAGTAGTCAAAGTGTTTGCAAAGAAGAAATTATTTAAATAATAAAGTGAAGTGATGAGTGTACTATAAGTCAAAGAGGATGGAAAATGAATTGTTTAAATAATAAAGTTAATGGAGAACTTACTAATTATGGAAAGTGGTAAAGTTAAGTGGACAAATGGTTATAAGTGTGTTAACCCTAAAATAAGAAAAGTGAGTTAAGATGGTTAAAAGGTAACCCCTTGAGGATGCTACATAAAAGTATAAATAAGAGGCAAGGCTCTCTCATTTAATCACACTTGAACATATTGAATATCTATTGTTGTGTAAGGATTATTGCAAGTACTCATTGATACATTTGAAGTTACGAAACTTTGAGGTAGCACGAAGGGTTGACGACGAAAGTTTCGGAATTACAACGAATACTAAAAAACCCTAATTTCTAAGGTGTACGTGGGTTGATAGTGTATTAGGGTGCGTACATACACGGACTAACAGTGTATTAGAGCACGTACATGAGGGTAAAGCCATAGAAACTTGAGAATATGAAGATGTAGAGGTTCTAGATTCTCAAATCAAGCTCCCAGGAATCTCTACAATGATCAGATACATCAAATCTATCCACTAGTTCAAAAGGTATGTCTTATTTCTATGAGTAGTTGGATTTTGATGTATGCATGATAAATGGTTATGGATATTTGTGGATTCTCCCTATAGAGACTAGTGGTTGCATGGGATCTTCTGTATAAGTCAAATCTACATAAATATAGTGTTGGTATAATCAATATTTATCATTGATACTTCTTGTTAGAGTTGAGGCACATCTTGTATTTCTTGGCATATGACTAAGGTTTTTTGTGGCACATGGTTGAGAGCTTGTATTTGTGAAGTGGTTGATGTATTGAGAGGATGAATATCAGAAAGGGTTTGATGTCTAGATCACGTGAGGGTTATTATAATTGTTCATGATTACACACACTCATATGGCACATGAATAGAGAGAGATATGGAGTTTTTGGGTAAAGATTATGTATGAGGATGCATGCACAAGGTACAGTTATAGTTTGGATACAATGATAGGTTGCAGATATATGTGAAAGAAGTTGCAGAGGGTCGGAAGTTTTCAGAAAAAGAAAACCCTAGTTTTCAGAAGGTATACATAGGCTGCATAATAGACATGATGCGTACATACACGGGCTGCATAACAGATAGGGCGCATACATACACATGGTACATAACTACATGTCACATATCTGTTGTATTTGTTGATACATGCTCAGTTCAGGAACAAATTGATTGTAGGGTAGCAATACAGGTTGGCTGCAAGGTAGTGGTACAGGTTGTTACAACAATATATCTCACAGTGATAGTGTGATAGTGGTTCCATCATTCTACTTATATTTCAGCGTGGTTGGACGAGGCAAGGACAAGTGGTTGTAGCCACCTTCCGGTTGTAGTCAGAGAACAATGGGGAGTTGGAACTTCCTTCAGGTTGTAGTTTGAGAACATAGGGGGTTGTAGCCTCCTTCTGGTTGTAGCTAGAGAATTAGGGAGTTGGAGCTTCCCTCAGGTTGTAGATTGAGAAGCTAGGGGGTTGAATCCTCCTTCCAGTTGCAGTTGGAAAACAAAGGAAGTTGGTGCTTCCAATGAATGTAATTCTTAAAGACATATAAGAAAAAGTGTCCCATGGTTTTCTCTCGCTTTGGGTTTCCACGTAAAACACTGGTGTACTGTATATGTGTGTGATTGTTCATTTGTTCATTGTTTATTTACTCTAAAACTATTGGATGATAATTCTACATTGATATAACACTTTCATTTTATGGTGAAAACGGATCAAATTTCTCTATTGCTAATTCACCCCCCCTGTCAGTAATCCAATAGTAATGACACATGTCGATTTTTGGTCAGCTGAAACCACCTAATGTAATGAATGGTTTGTGATAATGTGAAGCCGGTTCGAGTTTGTAATGGTTAAGGGTGAGCTGAGGAAAACCATATGTATGATGTAATGGTTGAAGGGTAACCCATGGAAAGATCAAGGGTAAGCTAAAGAAATCCTTGATTTGAATATTATGCACTTCAGATGATTGACTCATTTATAGCTCAAGAAGACAACGACAACTAAAGAAACGAATGTAGATGAAGAAGACAAAATATGATGCAGATAAAGAACACTAAAGATGACGAAGACAACTCAAGACATCCAGATTGAATCATAAGTATTTATTAAGGGGGAGTATGAAGGAATAATTCATACTTATGATATGATGAAATCATTAATCATGAAAGTAGAATTATTCTAGAAGTCTACATATGATGAAAGATGAGAACAATGATTGAAGTTAGGGATGGAGATCACATAGATATTTATGGAGATATTCATGGAGATATTGTGGATATTGGTATCCTGTAATGGACATCTTGTTATGAGCACCTCAATGCTATATTATGAGGCCTCATGTATGTATTGAAGTGTAAGAGAGTGATGTACCATTATTGTACATTAATAGAATGTGATTATTGAGGATATTTGTTGTTCTTATGTGAATTTTATGTGTGTATTATATGTTTCCTATTGTTCTTGAAACCAACATTTAGGATTACTAAAGCTATAATCAATGAAGCTCGAAGGTGATGAGAAGTGATAGCTCTAGAAAATGGGACTAGTCACTAGTGCCTATCCCATTATGGGCCAATGGACTCAAGAGGGGAAACCAAAGATAGAAATTCATGAATGGTTAAGACATATAGAGTTGTTATGCATGCTAGAATAAGCTTTAACTTGTTGTTAAATGATGAATAAATGTACTTGGAGGGGTCCTTGAAGGTTCCACACTCAAACAATGTTATAAGAATGAGTCCTAAAATGGAGAATTGATCCAACAAAAACTCTTAACAAAATTATAGATGCAAGACAATACATTAAAAAATATGACATCAAAGGGGATTAAGAGGAGAATATATCTCACATAAAACCCTTCCACATATGGTAAAGCAATCCTTCTTTATGTTTTTTCATAACAAGGTCTTTGCAAGAAACTCCTAGCATCCACTAACAACAATTAGAAATAAAATATAACTTCACATATAATAAGCAAGAACCCTTGAACTTTCATTAAGCCTCCAAAAATATATTCAACAAAGCTCTGAGAGGAGAGACTCCTCACAAATCAACCATGACTAACAATGAAGAGAGAAAACCCTTATATAGGTTTGAGTTCCATCTTCATGTACAATATACAAATAATATCCAAGGTGAAAACCCTAGATTTAGCCTAGGGAGGAGTAAAGAAACCATATCATCCATAACTAACTAATAATACATAAAATAAGAAGTGGTGGTCAAGCCACATGTACAAGTCTCCAATGAAGGTAGGACGTCTCCATCAAAAGGGAATGAGAACAAGTCAAAGTTGCAACATCTAACCTCCAAAGGCATCAATAATCCTCAAAGTATGCAATGAACCCTAGATCTAGGGTTTGGAGTCTCCTAGGTCTCCTCCAATGTGGATGTGTGGTTCTCCAAGGTGAGATGTCCTCAAACCACATTGCGCTAAGAAGCCCAATGGGTCTAGTGGTTACTCCTGATTGAATGGTGGTACAATACCACCTATCATATTGCTACTAAAATGACCCCCTTTGAGGTAGTCTATGTACAACAATATCTGTCAATGATCTTGTACTGACCAAACTTCTCTAAGGTCCAAGAGGTGGACAAAACCTTGACAACCCATGTTGACATTTTTTGTACCTTAAAAAGATAATTTAGAATTGGTCCAAAACCACATGAAGCAGTATGCCGATCAAAATTACTTCGAACACCACTTTGAAGAACGAGATCAAGAGTTCTTATGTCCCCAACCATATAAGTAGGCATCACTCAAGGAGAAGAGCCACTAAAAGTTAGCACCTAAGTTATATGGATGCTCTACTATATTCGAACAAAAATACCTGGTTTTTTACAAGTTGGCTTTGCCCAGTGATTCTAAGCACCACTTAGTCTTTCATGTGCCTTGTTGGAAGAAAGTAGTTGGGTCCAACTATAGAGTTCAAACTAGCCTTTCCAAACTAGGCAAGGAGGGTTCCATTTAGTTGTAGTTTGAGGCAATTTTGGATAAATGCAAGTTTTGTCTTCACTAGTGTACTATCCAAAAAAAAATTATCCAATGGAAGGATACATGGCTTAAAAATGATATATGGGAACCAACAAAGATTCTCCACCAATTTTCTCATCTCCAATCTTGGGAAGAACATTGCTTTGTAAGGGGGAGGGCATGTTAGGGTCCCATCTTGACTCCATGGTTAGGGGAATAGATTGTTACTTAATGTATTGGGGTAATGTATATTAAATAAGGCATACTAGTAGAGTGTGAAATCAATAAACATAATTTGGCCATATTAAAGAAGGTCCACTAGTCAGTGGTTGAGAACTATATGTAGTAGTAGAAGTTATGTGATTTGTTGCAAGTGAATGTTATTGTACTTGTAGCTCTACTCATTTAGAAGTTATCTCATGGAATAGACAAGTGAATTGATTTCAATTTTGAATATCGATAAAGATTTGTTTACTATTACTATTTTCATATTTGGTTTTGTTTATTTGCTTTCCACATATTTCTCTCTATTTTGTTTTGAATATTCTCTTTCGGTTATCAAATAATACCAAATGTTCCAATAGAGAATCCTTATATGGATTGTAGGTTGGAGAGATCCACTCGGCATAAAACAAAATTAACTGTTGACTTTTCTCCATATTGATCATCTGTTCAAGTATGGAATGAACCCTAGATATAGGGTTTGGTCCTCAAACCATATTGGGTCGACAAGCCCAATGGGTATAGTGGTTACACCTGACTTAATGGTGGTACAATACCACCTATCACGGTGCTACTAAAATGACCCCCCTTTGAAGCAGTCTATGTACAATAATATTTGTGAGTGATCTTGCACTTACCAAGCTTCTCTAAGGTTCAAGAGGTGGACAAAACCTTGACAGATCATGTTGACATTTTTTGTACCTTAAAAAGATAATTTAGAATTGGTCCAAAACCACATGAAGGAATATGCTAGTCAAAATTACTTCGAACGCCACTTTGAAGAAAGGGATCAAGGGTTCCTATGTCTCCAACAGTCCTATAAGTAGGCATCACTCAAGGAGAAGAGCCAGTAAAAGTTAACACTTAAGTTATATGGACCCTATACTATACTCAAATATAAAGACCTAGTTGTTTACAAATTGGCTTTACCCAATGATTCTAAGATCCACTTAGCCTTTCATGTGCCTTGTTGGAATAAAGTAGTTGGGTCCAATTGCAAAGTTCAAACTAGCCTTTCCAAACTAGGCAAGGATGGTTCCATTTGGTTGTAGTTTGAGGCCATTTTGGATAAATGTGAGTGTTGTCTTCACTAGTGTACTATCCAAAAAAAATTTATCCAATAGAAGGATACATAGCTTAAAAATGATATATGAGAACCAACGGAGATTCTCCACCAATTTTCTCATCTCCAATCTTGGGAAGAACGTTGCTTTGTAAGGAGGAGAGCATGTTAGGGTCCTATCTTGACTCCATGGTTAGGGGAATAGATTGTTACTTAATGTGTTGGGACCATGTATATTAAATAAGGCCCACTAGTAAAATGTAAAATCAATAGTTGAAATCTAATTAATGAAGGTATGTTAGAAACTATATATACTAGTAGAAATTATGTTATGTGATATGTTGCAAGTGAATGCTATTGTACTTCGAGCTCTACTCATTTAGAAGTTGTCAAGTGTACTTCCAACTATGCTAATAGTCAAGTGAACATTGATTTCAATTTTGAATATCAATAAAGATTTGTTTAGTGTTGACTTTGCTCCATACCCTAAAACTTCTAATTGTGTTTTATGCTGATTATGTTTTGCATAATTGTCTTAAAATTGAGAAGGTTTTGCATAGATGTCTTAAAATTTGGGATGGTGGCATTGTTACTTTAAATTTATAGACTGACAACTATGAATAATACTTGGCATAATTGTCTTAAAATTGAGAAGGTTTTGCATAGATGTCTTAAAATTTGGGACGGTGGCATTGTTACTTTAAATTTATAGACTGACAACTATGAATAATACTTGTTAAGAGATTACATTTTATATGAATACTACAAGGATTACATTTTAAATGATATCAAGTTTATTATACATTTCAGGAGTTTGTATTTGTAATAAGCCTCTTGTGACTTATCAAAGATTAAGAATAATAATAATACTCCTTTTATGTTGTATGTCTTAAAATTCAGGATGTTCTGTATTGGAAACACATGTTCTTAACCATTAGGCCCACTCAGGCTGTATTCCATATTAGTGAGCCTCTTACATATTCCAGGATTTTAATTCCACTCCAATCAATACTACTAGGCCTTTTGCTGGCTGAGCAGTATTAGGGGAACTGTTTTGGCTAAAAGTTTTATCTTTTTTGTTGGTTTTTTGAATTGGCTAAAAGTTTTATCTTTTGATTTGATTTGAATCCAGTGTGTTGAATTTTTTTTTTTGAATCTAGTGTGTTGAAAAAAAACTTATGAGATATTTTGATTATATAAATTTAGCCACTCAAATTTATAAATCTAATCATTTTTTACTGAATTTCGAGCAAATCAAATTTAAAGTTAATCATTTTTTATTGAATTTCGAGCAAAGTCAAATTTAAAGAGAAAAAATCCCTGAATTTAGAATTTAATCCAATCATTTTTCATTGAATTTGGAGCAAATTCAAATTCAATTTTTTTACTGAATTTGAAGCAAAATCAAATTCAAAGAAAAAAAATAACCAAATTTCGAGCAAACTCAAAGAGAAAAAATCACCTAATTTCAAACAAAATCAAAGAAAAAAAAATATAACCAAACAAAAACCAAAAGGCAGAGAAAATCCCAGAATTTCGAAAATCAAAGACAAAAAATGGCCGAATTTCGAACAAAATCAAAGAGAAAAAATCTCCAAACAAAAACCAAAAGGTAAAATGTTTAAACTACGCTTTAAGGGAACGGCGTCAGCTGAAGGGCAAACGATTTGGCCCTTTCCCGGTTCCCTTCCGGCTTCCTCCTGTTCACTTCTGCCGGTGGCCACATGTTCTGTCAACAACACCCCAGCAATTTGTGTAAGCCAAACAGCTGTCGGAACAGTGTCCCACCTCCGCACAGCTGTAAGGATCTCGAAGTCCGAGCAGATTGGCATAGAGTTTTAATGCTGAGCGACCTTAACCCCTGCGCGCCCTTTCTTGAATTTTTGAAACTTCCCAGGCCCGCTCCGTGTTTGCTATCGGTCCGCTCTGTCTTAGCTTACGCCGATCGAAAATTTGTAAAACTGTGATGGTGTAAACCTCTTAGATATGCACGAAGATGGTGCGCGCATCATTATACTTCCAGCTTTCCATTCAAAATCAGAATCATGAAGCCTTATTGTGATCCATTTGACATGAGAACCCAAACAAACACCATTTTCGTTCGAAGTTAGCTTATCGGAAGCCTTTGGAGAGTCGAGACACGGAGAAGTTACAGCCTCAACTACCCACAAGATGGCTAGAAAGCGATAATCCAAACAAACTCCACGCGCTGGAGAAATCTGGGTTGAAGGTTTATATCGTAAAAGCCAAATCCATTCGGCCATTCCTGGGGCGAATTGAGCTCCTTGTTGAGGAATTTTTGTGGCCATTTCGAATTCGGGTGTTCAGTGTTCGGTTACAAATGCCAGTGGAGCAAAAAGGCCTTTTTAGGGCAACGGGACTGCTCAACAAAGGTCGCACTGTGGGTTACTTGTTTGAAAACAAGAATTCCAAAGTTGAGCGAATGGGAAAAGTGGCTTGGAATGCAAACATGCGATGAGATTGAAACAATTGTGTGCAGTTAAAACGAATTTCAATCACGAATTCCCTTGATGTCTTACCCAAAAGAAGTCTCGTACTCGAAGCCTTCTCCGTTTTTCTCTAAGGATAAGCACTCATCCTCTTTGTTGCAGTCACTATCCTCTCTGTTTTCCCAGACCACAACCAGTCGTCCAAGTCCGTTGTTCACACAAGCTGCAGCCATGGACACCAAGCGCATCTTTCATAACAGTCCATTTCGGGCTCAAGCGCAAGCAGCAAGCAGGTTTAATCTTTCAGAGGCAGAGATTCGAGGAACAGTTCAGATCAGTGGCTCAAGGACATTTGGAATTTCAAAGTTGCACAAAGTATAGTGCCATTGAAAAAGCCCTGAAACCCGAAGCGAGGATGAGCCGTAGATCTTGAAGGGGGACAGGTGGCAACCGATCGAAGGTTCATGGAAATGGGCTTCGGGCGTTTTGAAATGAGAAGTGCCCAAAGTCCCAAAGGGCCGAAGCTCGAAGTCCCGAAGTGGCCGAAGTCTCGAAGGGCTTCGAGTCCCGAAGTGTCGAAGTCTCGAAGTCTTGAAGTGCCAAAGCATGTGGCACACTCACCAATCAGGACACGTGGCGCTCATTCCAGGTCACTTGGGTGTAGTACGTGTCACTCTCCTTTTTATGACACATCAACAGTCGTGACATCATATGACATCAAGCCGCCGCGTCACTTCGGTGATTCTCCTCTGAGAGATTTTTCATGTTTCACCTTTTGAGATTTCCAAAGTCTGGAGACCCAAAAGCATCTCATTCGTCGATCTTAGGGGGACACGCGTAGTCAGATCCATAGCTCCGGGTAAAAGGACCAAAGGCAGAGGAAGTTTGAGATTTGAAAGGTCTGAAGCTCGAATCGTGAAGCAAAACGCGGTCATCGATTTGAGAAGGTGTGAATCCGATCCGTTGATCTAAAAATGCTAGAGCCGAGCTGTTAATCAAAGGGCCTCGTTTGAGATCACAAGATCAGTGGTCGCGCTCGATTGCGGGGTCGGAAGGCGCTCGAGCTTTAAAATTCTAAGGGCGAGCCGCAATGAGAACCATGGTTTTGAGAAGGGGCCAGATGGTGGCTCGTGGTGAATTGCAGGGACAAAAAACAATTTGTTTCCAAACCACTCTTGATCGTGCCCGCAATCACATGTCTGCATGAGGTCATAGCCCCAGGTCACATCTATAAAGGAGCCAAGAGAAAGGGTAGCGCCCTCCTCCAAGGCACAGTCTTAGCGGACCTCAAAGTTGGTGGGCGATTAAGCTTGGCGGTGGTGCTAAATCTAGCAGGTGCGCCTAGATCTACGACCACAGTTCATTGCGGGGACACAACATGCTTGGGTGATAATTTTCTTGAGCGGTTCCGTAATTGAAACCATGGTAAGGAAAAAGTAGAACATGGAGGAAGGTGGTGAATTGCGGGCTCAAAAGCAGTGTGATTCCAAACCACTTTTGACAGCCCCACAATCGCGTGCTCGTATAGCGTCCTATCCAAGAGAAGCACGTGGCTGCCCCATGAGCATTAAGTCTCGTTGTGATCCCGAGAGGAGGCAGTGAATGAAAATAGATCCGGTGGTTGAAACCTCGGCTCACTCCATAAATGGAAAGCATGGAAGGCCCTGTAACACCATGTTTCCCCCAGTCTGTAAATATAACTTTATTAGCCAGGAACTATGGCAGACTCAAAGTGAGAATGTTTGATTTGATGGAACTTTGTATAAAAGGTCGATGGATGTAAATCCTGTTATTTTAATAGATAATGGAAGCATGTTGCATAACTGTTGAGAAGGGGATGTGCTAAGAGAGACCATGATTGCTAATGAAAAGGTGGTGGAGGGGACCCATAATGGTTGCGTTAACCTCCACCGAACCAGTACTATGCTGGTTTAATTGCTCAAGATCTAAACAACCCTCTGACTCGAAATGAATTACAGTCAGGCTAGTAGGTGGCAAGACCTCCTCAAGATTTAATGAGGGGATGGGGCAGACCGCCCATCTGTAAGGCTTCCGGACCTAGCCAGGGACTGGGGATTTGAGCCATACACAATCTTGCTGAGGAAGGCAAGAAAGGAAGCGTGGTGTGGATAGGGGGAACCTGCAAAGAATGTAGAGACGAGAGCGGAAACTCTCGGGTCCGAGGAAGGATTGAAAGAGAAAAGTGGGTTATGATCACAGGGAATGGAGACTGAGACAGGAGAAGGAGAGCAACCTTCATCCTCGTCTATTCTTGTATAGGGAGAAGGGGAGTAACCTTCATCCTTAACTTGTGGCCTAAGCTTGGGGGTGGCCAGTGATAAATCCATTGGGAGTGACTAAGTCTATGGTTGGGTGGAAACGAGCACCCCTCTCAGCAGTCGCATCACACCTTATGGCTCTGATAAGTGTTTTTATGCCTTGTGTTTTGAATTGGAAATAATGAATTACATGTTTGTATTTTATGTGCCTAAAATGATTTATGTACTGAATGATTAAGTTAGAAGTATGCGTTCGTTCCTAGAGAATTTTCATATTTTCTTGATTTCCTTATGCGCTAGTTTAATTCCTCGGAAGCACTCCCCAAAGAACTTCGTCACCGTCCTAGATTCGCATGAGTACTTCCTGATTTGCGGAGGTTGAACCCCACAATCACTACGGGGACAGAGTCCAATAATCTTAGGAGGGGTAGTATGTGTATGCACCGAGTCTCTGCAAGGTGGGCAGAGACCGAAACCATCTTAAGTCCTAAATTTGAGGAATGAATGTAAGGAGTGCGCGGAAGAACGCTTCCAAGCATTACGATCAAGAGAAAGAGTGCAAAACCCATAAGCCTTTTAGAGCTAATGAAGCTCAGGAATATTAGTGAGGTTCAAGTATCGAAAGGGAATAACCCTTCGTTTAGAAGGTGAGCGAATGAGATCCGTTCGGAAAGACCCAGGATCTGTCACAACCATTAGATTTGAAGAAGGGGGCACAGGCGTTAACACTTCGACTCCTTCAGACTTCGCAAGATCGCACATCGAGAGATTCACACTTTGGCGCGACTAAACTCCCGAAACCCGAACTTGTGACGTGATTTGGACCGTAGATCTAAGGATCTATCGAGACCCTCCCCGACCGTTGGATTGGTGAGATCGGGGATTCGTACATCGGGAGATTCACACATTGGCATGACTAAACTCCCAAAACCCAAAGTTGCGATTTGCTCTAGACCGTTGGATCAAGGAAGGGCATGGACTGTTGATCTGACACGAGCAGAGTAACACAAGAGTACGTGGGAATTCGAAATTCCCTAAGTACCAAGATCAAAAGAGATAAGCGCCCTTCCGAAGAGCAGATGAGGTCCAAGAGGCGAACTTGTCTCAAGTTTGTAAGCTCGGGAGGGAAAGTGGGAGTCGAAACCCATACATAAGGGCTCACAGGAAGTAAATCAAAGGTCGAGACCTTTGAAATATCTGAGATCTTCCTAGTCAGGGAGGAAAGTGAAAGCTCAGGAGGAGGAGCTATAGTGATTGACAGTGATCGTTGGATCGATCATCGTGAGAGATTTGGATCATTAGATCATAGTCCAGACAACGAGGAGTAAGCACTGAGGAGAACAGATCTCAGTCGTTCGGTCTGAGCGTAAAGGAATCGTAGCCGCTTAATCAAGGTAAAGTGCACTAATGATAAGCCTCGAGGGTACACGAGAGGAACGGGGTTCCAAAGACTAAAATCATCAGAACCGTCCATCTAGGAGGACATGTGGTGAGAGATTAACATTTCCCTGACTCGCGACTTAGGGAAGTCAAAGAGTGGAGTTGTGAGAACTCGCAAAACGCGAAATCGCGATTTGATCTGAGCCATTAGATCATGGGGAGTTGTGAGCCGTCAATGTGATGCTCGTAAATATCAAGAAATCGAGAATCGAGAAAACATAGGTGAACCAACCTCCAAAGTCGCTAACTGTGAAACTGCGACTTGATCGAAGCCATCGATCAGAGGAAGATCGTGGACCGTAGATCTAGTCTTATCGGGAGTTAGCAACCTAGGAAGTTGGAAGTAGAGTTTTAGGAACTCACGAAACACGAAATCGCAATTTGATCTAAGCTATTGGATCGAGGAGAGATCTGGGCCATCGACTCATTTTGAGGGAAGGATGAGCAAGTGAACTTCGTAAGACGCGAAGACGCGAGACGTGAAATTGCGACGCGCCTTTCGATTTGGCGACTGGTCATAGCCTTGGTCACATCAAGGAAGGGATTTAGTGAGGAGAGCTAGTGCCTAAATACACTGAAGCTTAAAGGCATAAAGGAGGAAGCCGTGGGTTCCATACAACCTGTGCTTTAAGGGAAAGAGGGCCTGTTAAGTGGATTGGAGGTTCTTCCCTGACTTCCATTGACCAGGATTAGAGACTATGAATGGAGAAATCGACTAATTGAGGAAGAAGATTTTTTTTTTTTTCCACGTCGTGGGTGTGTTACAAATTGGTATCAGAGCATGGTTACAACACTTGACCTGCTTGGGCTCACAGATGAGTCACTTAAAAACTCTATTTGGAGCACTTTTAAAAGAACGACACTCTACCTTACCTCTTTCTTAAAAAAAATTATTTAAAAATGTTAGTAAAGAAAATAATAAAATTTTCTACTGTGTGTATGCATTTAAGACATTGAGCCATGTATTGTTCATAAACTAATAGATTGTTAGCTAACAATAAGTGTTTTTGGCAACACTCGAGCAGTCAGTGAATCACGAGAAACTCCAAGACTAAAGGATGGTAACATGTCATGAAGTGGGGGATGGCTCCCACAATAGAGGTGAAGAATCTGACGAAAGGAGGGCGGTGGAAACCCCTCCAGATCTGGCTGAAACTGTAAGGAGCCTCAGGGTTGAGTTACAGATTTTCAAGGCTGACAACGAGAGATGGATAAAGGAGCAAGAGAAACAAATAGAAATTAACGCGGTCTTTCTACAGAGCTTATCCGACATAGAGAGGCAACTACAGCATGAACCTGCAACCAGTCATGTGGACCAACGACACAAGAAGAGAAGTCAGAGTCCACCTGAGATCCGAAAACATGACTTCATAAGTGACCCCACTGGATTAAGTACCGTGAAGAAGGTCCAACCTGGAGGTAGGGGACACTCATCAGGAGAGTCCTCTAGAAAGGAAACTAACAACTCCGAAGGATCTTCTAGTAGCAAGTCCAGCTCGCATGGTCATAAGAAAGGAAAGAAACGGAAGCATTCCAAAACCCATGGTCTTGAAGAGTTCAAGAAAGCCAAACCACACTCTTTTGATGGAGAAATAAAGAAGGGAGAAGAGGCAGAAGCTTGGTTTCTTGGTTTGAAGAAGTATTTCAGAGTCCATGACTACTCTGAAAACTTGAAGGCTCGAATAACCATCTTCAACCTGAATGGAAAGGATTCCATATGGTGGGAAGACCTTAGAAATGTGAAAGGAGTCCATGAGAAGCACTTGTCATGGAAATAGTTTGAGAAATACTTCACGAAGCAGTATCTGTCAGAACAATACATGGATGGGAAAACTAAAGAATTCTATGAACTCCGGTTGGGACAGCTCACCATAGAGGAATTTGTCAATAAATTCCTTGAACTACTAAGGTATGTACCCTACATAAAAGATGAAAAAGAAAAAATGCAGCGGTTCATTAGTGGGTTACCTCAAACCTACCAAGATAGAATTGAGTTCGACGAACCAAGGACCTTAGAAGAATCTATCTGGAAGGCGAGGTATTGTTATGAACAGTTTGGGAGCAAGACAAGACCCCACGAGGACTGGAAGAAGAAGAGTAGTTCGAGATTCCAGAAGAAAAGGTCTAACTCCTCAAGATTTAAGAACTATGGAAAAGATTCTAGGGGGAGCCTTCCTGCTAGAAGTGTATATTAGAAAAATTTCCCCTCTCAAAGTGGAAATAAGTCTTTTCAGACAGTCCCAACAAAGACTGATAACCTAAAGAAGGAACCCTTAAAATACTGGGGTTGTGGAGAGAATCATAGATTGAGGGACTGCCCACACAGACAACAAAATAGTAAGGGGGTATACAATATCCAAGAAGGTACCACTGTCAATGATGTGGCTAGGATCATGCCATGAATCTATGCAGCCCTAGAACAATAATCAATCCGACCACCAATCCTCAGTAGTGGAGGTGGAAGGTATGATCGCCAACCATCCAATTTCTATTTTAATTGACCCAAGTTCTAATTTAAGTTATGTGGCCCCTCAGACATCGATAAGTGTAAACTGCAATCAATTAGACATGTTAAACCATGGTTGGTACAACTAGCCACTAGGACCAAAAAAAAGGTGGCGGAAGCCATACCATCTTGCCAATTCATCATGGGTGGATTGCCCACCCAAGCGACTCTTAACATACTTCCCCTGTGATCTTATAACTTGTTGATTGGTATGGATTGGTTGGCTGCTTATAAAACTAAAATGGACTATTATCATAAAACTTTAGAAGTGTAAATGAAGAAGGGAGAAAGATGACCCTCCAAGGGATTCAGAAGCCTGTCTCAGTGAGACAAATATCGATCCTTCAAATGAAGAAGTATTGCAGAAAAGGGTGTTCCCTATATGCAATACATGTGTTGGAATCCGTTGAGGACGAAAAACCAAACCTAGAGGACCACCCCATATTAAGAGAATACAAGGATCTGTTCCCTGAAGAAGTAACAGGCCTACCTCCAAGAAGGGATATTGATTTCTCGATAGAGAGTACACCAAGAATAGTACCAACATCTGGAACGCCACATAGGATGAGTACGCCAGAGATGGTTGAGCTCAAGCTACAACTAAAGGAGATGATAGAAAAAGTCTACATTCGACCCAATGTATCTCCGTGGGGATCACCCATTCTGTTTGTGAAAAAGAAAGATGGCACACTCCGACTGTGCATAGATTACAGACAACTCAATAAGACAACCATAAAGAACAAATACCCCTTACCCAGAATCAATGACTTTTTCAACCAACTGGGAGGTGCTACCATCTTCTTGAATATTGACTTGAGGTCTGGATACCACCAAGTCCAAATTAAGGATGAAGACATCCACAAAACAACCTTCAGAACGATGTATGGTCACTATGAATTCGTGGTGGTGCCATTTAGGTTAACTAATGCCTCGGCCACTATTATGTTCTTGATGAATAATGTACTCAGCAAATTTTTGGACAAGTATGTATTGGTTTTCATTGATGATATCCTAATATACTCCAATAACAAGGAGGAGAAAAATGAACATATTAGACTCGTACTTCAAGTACTAAGAGAGAATCAACTCTATGCTAAGTTTAGCAAGTGCGACTTCTTTCAAAAGCAATTCCATTACTTAGGCCATGTCATTTCTAAGGAAGAGGTGGCAGTGGACCCCGATAAGATCAGATCTATTATGGAATGGCCTACCCCAAAGGATGTATCAGATATTAGATCCTTCATGGGCTTAGCCGGATACTATATAATGTTCATAAAAGGATTTTCCAAGATTGGCTGTCTAATAACTACCCTTCAGAAAAAGGGGATCAAATTCATTTGGACATCAAAATGTGAAGAAAGATTCCAGGAACTGAAATACCTCCTAACCCATGCACCCGTGCTAAATATTTAAGACCTGGATGATGATTTCCTTGTATGTACTGATGCCTGCAAGGAAGGACTCAGAGGAGTCCTTATGCAAGAGGGACGTGTGATTTCCTACGCGTCCCAGAATTTAAATGAACATGAGATCAATTATGTGACTCATGACCTAGAGTTGGCTTCCATAGTACATGCTTTAAAACTATAGAGGCACTAACTCCTGGGAAGGAGATTTGTGCTTATGAAGAAGGGAGAAATATGACCCTCCAAGGGATTTAGAAGCCTGTCTTACTGAGACAAATATCGGCCCTTCAAATGAAAAAGTATTGCAGAAAAGAGTGTTCCCTATATGCAATACAGGTGTTGGAATCCATTGAGGATGACAAACCAAACCTAGAGGACCACCCGATATTAAGAGTATACAAGGATGTGTTCCCCGAATAAGTACCAGGTCTACCTTCGAGAAGGGATATTGATTTCTCGATAGAGATTACACTAGGAATGGTACCAGCATCTAGAACACCATATAGGATGAGTACGCCAAAGCTGGTTGAGCTCAAGATACAACTAAATGAGGCGATGGACAAAGGATACATCCGACCTAGTGTATCTCCGTGGGGAGCACCCGTCTTGTTTGTGAAAAATAAAGATGGCACACTCCGACTGTGCATAGATTACAGACAACTCAATAAGACAGTCATAAAGAAAAAATAACCCTTACCCAGAATTGATGACTTGTTCGACCAACTGGGAGGTGCTACCATCTTCTCGAAGATCGACTTGAGGTCTAGATACCACCAAGTCCGGATTAAGGATGAAGACATCCACAAAACAACCTTCAGAACGAGGTATGGTCACTATGAATTCGTGTTGGTGCCATTTGGGTTAACCAATGCCCCCACCACTTTTATGTGCTTGATGAATAATGTACTCAACAAATTTCTGGACAAGTTTGTATTGGTTTTCATTGATGATATCCTAATATACTCCAAGAACAAGGAGGAGCATGAGGAACATATTAGACTCGTACTTCAAGTACTAAGAGAACATCAAATCTATGCTAATTTTAGCAAGTGAAACTTCTTTCAAAAGCAAGTCCATTACTTAGGCCATGTCATTTCTAAGGAAGGGGTGGCACTGGACTCCGATAAGATCAGATCTATTATGGAATGGCCTACTCCTTCATGGGCTTAGCCGGATACTATAGAAGGTTCATAAAAGGATTTTGCAAGATTGGTTGTCCAATCAATGCCCTTCAGAAAAAGGGGATCAAATTTATTTGGACATCAAAATGTGAAGAAAGATTTCAGGAACTGAAATACCTCCTGACCCATGCACCCTTGCTAAAGATTTCAGACCCGAATGATGATTTCCTCGTATGTACCGATGCCTGCAAGGAAGGAATTGGAGGAGTCCTTATGAAAGAGGGACGTGTAATTTCCTATGCATCCCATAAATTAAATGAACATGAGATCAATTATGTGACCCATGACCTAGAGTTGGCTTCCATAGTACATGCTTTAAAAATGTGGAGGCACTACCTCCTGGAAAGGAGATTTGTGCTTATGAAAGACCATTGTGGGTTGAGGCACCTGTTTGATCAACTGAAATGCAATGTTAGGAAAGCTAGGTGGATGGCTCTCCTAAGTGAATTCAATTTCAAAATCAAACACATAAAAGGAAAGGAAAATAGGGTGGTTGATGCCCTTAGCCGAAGTATAAATACGATTCATCTGGCAATAGTAAGCACCTGCGAAACAGATGCATTCTTTAAGACCGTGACCTCATACCTAAGACAAGAGCCTGTAAGGCTGAAGTATGAAGGATACCAAATGCTCAAGGAAGGGCTACTGACTTACAGAAACAAATTGTATATTATGAACTGTGACGACTTGAAGAGGTTCATAATGGATGAACTGCATAAGAGACCATATACTGGTCACCCAGGATATCAGAAGATGATCACGACCACTAGGAAACAATTCTATTGCCCTGGACTAAATAAAGACATAGCTAACTATCTAGCTAAGTGCTTAGAATTCCATCAAGTTAAGGAAGAGCACTGACATCCAGCAGGATTATTGCAGCCCCTATCGATCCCAGAATGGAAATGGGAAACAATCTCCATGGATTTCATCACTGGATTACCAAAGTCGATCAAGAAAAATGATGCCATCATGGTTGTGGTGGACAGACTGAGTAAGTCTTCTCATTTCATTCCTGTCAAATCAACTTGCAAGGCCATAAATATTGCCAACATCTTCATGAAGGATATATTTAGACTGCATGGCATGCCCAAGGAAATTGTATCTGACCAAGATACCAAGTTCACTTCAAATTTTTGGAAACCCCTAATGGTCGGTCTGGAGACAAAATTGATATTCAGTACATCTTATCACCCTCAAACTGATGAACAGACATAAAGAATAAACCAAATAGTAGAGGACATGATAAGGATGCATGTAATCCATCATCATAAGAAGTGGGAAAACTACCTACCATTGGTAGAGTTTTCCTACAACAACACTTATCAGGAATCCTTGAAGATGAACCCTTTTGAAGTCCTCTATGGTAGACAATGAAAGATTCCAATCAGCTGGAGTAATTCAGTGGACATAATTACGATCGGGCCCAACATGCTGAAAGAAATGGAACACCAAGTGGTGTAGATAAGGAAAAATATGAAAATTGCTCAGGATCGACAGACAAGTTACGCCGACAGAAAGAGAACTCCTCGAGAGTTCAAAGCTGGAGACCATGTCTATCTCAGAGTTAGATCCTAGAAGAGTTCTCTGAGAATGGGATCCTGTGCCAAGTTGACACCTCGGTATTGTGGGCCCTTTGAAGTCTTAGATAGAGTGGGACCTATAGCCTATAGGATAACACTCCCTCCCACAATAAAGGCACATAATGTTTTCCATGTTTCATTATTGAAGAAATATGTACATGATGCTAATCATATAATTGACTAGTCTATGATCCAGGTGGAACCAGAGGGAGAATTCCTGTCAGAACTCCAATGCATACTCAACAGGAAGGAAATCACACTCAAGAACCGAACCATTGCACAGGTCAAGGTGCAATGAAAACACTTTGGCCTAGATGAGGCTACGTGGGAAATAGAAGAAGCCATGAGACATACATATCCAATTTTGTTTACTTCTGTACATACCTATCATGTTGATAGATAGAATATCGAGGATGATGATTCCTTTAAGGGGGAGGGAATTGTAACACCCAGTTTCCCCCAGTCTGTAAATATAACTTTATTGTCCAGAAACTATGGAAAACTCAAAGTGCGAATGTTTGATTTAATGGACCTTTGTATAAAAGGTCGATGAATGCAAATCCTGTTATTTCAATAGATAGTGGAAACATGTTGCATAACTGTTGAGAAGGGGATGTGCTAAGAGATACCATGATTGCTAATGAAAAGGTGGTGGAGGGGACCCAAAATGGTTGCGTTAACCTCCATCGAACCAGTACTATGATGGTTTAATTGCTCAAGATCAGAACAACCCTCTGACCCAAAATGAATTATAGTCAGGATGGTAGGTGGGAAGACCTCCTCAAGAGTTAATGAGGGGATGGGGGAGACCGCCCATCTGTAAGGATTCCGGACCTAACCACAGAGTGGGGATTCGAGTCACACACAATCTTGTTGAGGAAGGAAAGAAAGGAAGCGTGGTGTGGACAAGGGAAACCTGCGAAGAATGCAGAGATGAGAGAGGAAACTCTCGGGTCTGAGAAAGGATTGAAAGAAAAAAATGGGTTATGATCACAGGGAACGGAGACTGAGACAGGAGAAGGAGAGTAACCTTCATCTTCATCTATTCCTATATAGGAAGAAGGAGAGTAACCTTCGTACCTAACTTCCTTTAAGCTAGAAGTGAGAGATTAAATATCAAATCATCATGGCCTAAGCTCGGGAGTGGCTAGTGATAAATCCATCGGGAGTGACTGAGCCTATGGTTGGGTGGAAATGAGCACCCCTCTCAATAGTCACATCGTGCCTTATGGTTCTGATAAGTGTTTTTATGCCTTGTGTTTTGAATTGGAAATAATGAATTGTATGCTTGTATTTTATGTGCCTAAAATGATTTCTGTACTAAATGATTAAGTTAGAAGTATGCATTCGTTCCTGGAGAACTTTCATATTTGCTTGATTTCCTTATGCGCTAGTTTAATTCCTCGAAATCACTCTGTTGGTCACTATAATTGTTTATTAATTAAAACAATCAAGTGTTACATAAATTGTCAACCCAGGGAAGTCTGTTTATTTCAAAGGCAATCACACACTGTATATGCTCAATCTCAAAATCAATCAAGTTGTAGTAAAATTTACACTAATCACACCTTGCTTTGAACAAACTGAAGTTCTACTTTGAATTACAGTAAAAAAAATCTATCTATTGCAAAATTCAAGATTCAAAGGAAAATGATTATCAGAAGAATCATGGATTACATTAAGAAACAACAACCTAGGGAAAATGAACCTTTCAGCATACTGCAAAGAAGACTAACTATTCTATAACAGAGAACATGACCCTATTCCTCAAAGTAAGAATATTCAACACCTGTATCTGACTATCACACTTTCATAAATTCATTCTGCAAACAGAATTACCAATCAGAATGATCAACAATTACCTAGGAATGAATTGTATGAAAACGGTGCAACAATCAGTTGAAATAGAGTTTCAACAAAACAAATTTTTAACAAGGCATGAATAAAAACAATACTTAACAAACTACAAAAACTAATGGGTGAATCTTGTGAAGAAGGTGGGCTCTCTCCTTCTCACGAGATTCCCCGGAAATGAAAGGGAACTAAGAAGAAATGCTCAAAATGATCTTTTATTTATCTGTCCAATGTGACAAGTTACAATATGAAAAGTGAACACACTCCTTCTCTGTAATTCCTTTCTAGCTGAGTCTTTTGTAATCTCCCCTCTAATGTTGATTTCTCCCCTATTTAAAGAGGAGAATCCTCTTAATACAATTAAGCATAAAATTACATATGTACATACAAATCCTATTCTTAATTTGATCTAATCTTCTATGTTGGAATATGATATTCTAATCTTCCATAGCAAAATGTTGTTACAGTAGTTGTAATGGTGTTGGATTGAGGTACATCTGTTGTGTCCAGTGTAACATCTCCTTTAATTATCTTTTCTTGTTACTGTTGTATGTGAAATATTGTTTCAGCATCGCAAATCACAGACTATTTCAGCAACGGGATTTGCGTACTGTTTGACTATTTCAGCAATGTGGTCTTCAAGCAACAACGATGGTTGTAATGGTGTTGGCTTGAGGTACAACTGTTGCGGCCAATGTAACAGCTCAATTAATTATCTTTTCTTGTTACTGCTGTATGTGAAATACTGTTTCAACATTGCAAATCACGTACTGTTTCAGCAACCAGATTTGTGTACTGTTTGACTGTTTCAACAATGTGGTCTTCAAGCAACAATGATATATTAACTGCAGTCTTCAAACTGTTTTAGAAACTATATATTTCTTATTAATGGCTAAGTATGAAAGTAATGTAAAATTACATGTAAAACAAGTTAAACATATAGCAAAGAGAAGAAACATTATATACCTTTGGAAAAATAGATTAAGGTAATAATGTAAGCTTAAATATGAGCGGGAAAATGATGTAATGATAGCAAAAAGTATGAGAAAAAATGTACATTATAGGGTCCTAACATCCCCCCCAACTAAAAAGGTTGCATGTCCTCAAGCAACTTCAATCTGAATCAGAATTTGGATACTAACTCTGGGCGTGCAAATTACTTAAGCAGTAGCTGTAGAAAGTACTATCTGTTGGGGCTCTGAATCCTTGAACATGTTGTATCCTTTGCCAGGCTGCTACTTCAACCTTCTTGGGCAACCTATGATAAACTTGATACTTCTCTGCTCGGATCCACAGAATGGGAAAATGGAACTGATAACCTATCCAATTTTCAGCGCATTGCTGGACACATTTGATGTAACTGGGTACCCGGAAGATTGTTGTCTCAAGATTGGTAGGACTAAAGGGATTGTGCTCCTGCCTTTTCTCAGAAGATTGTTGCCAAAACATGTTATTTTCTTTTAGGGCAGCAGTGTCTGTGGATTTAATAAACTGTTGACAATCCTGAAGTACTGTTGCCTGTAGTTGCATCATATGTTGAATCATCCCTGGTTTCTTCAAAAAATGATAATATTATGTAACAAAGGTGGCAGTGTTCTGTGGTTCTGGCCGTATCCAGAGGAGACGGTTATCTTCATTATGCCTGGCAACTAGAAAATCATTCTGCCACGTAATCTGGTTGGCAAGGAAGGAGGTGAGTGCCCGAATTTGGATATCACCAACAAGAGGATTAAGATTAAGCTGTCTGTTCTCAGGAATGGCTTCATTATGAAGATATAACTCACATAGTAGATGTTGATCAATAGTAGAGGCTTTTGCAAAAGTTTGAACAAAATCTTCTGGTTTGAACATTGCATAGGGTCTTCCATCTTTGATTGATTTCATCTGAAAGAATGTAAGTCGTTCTGTAAGGAAAAGAGAGTAATTTGAGGATGGTTTCCTAGCAGCCAACAATTTTTGTACCAAATCGAACATCATGAGAAATTTTCTTTTTAACTCCTCATTCTGCTTCTTATGGGCATGCGATTCTTTGCGTGTTTTCTCCAAAGCTTCCCAGTTTGAATATATGTGGTTCAACCAAAGTAGTTTGTGCTCCTGCAATCTTTTGTCATGTGTAATAGTAGACTCATTTTTCCATTTGTTCATTACTACCTGCTCATTCCATGGTTGAGTTTGTGTTCCAGCATCGCAAGTGGTAGGTTGAGGTAGAGTCTGAGTGGCTTGTTCCACAAAATTAAGGGTACTGGTCTTGCCAGGAAGGGCAGATTCATCAATAGGCAGAGTTTGAACAACTTCACTAATGAAAACAGGAGCTTCAGATTTAATAGTTGCTGTAGGCCAGGGTTCCTGTAGATTAGCTTTGCTTTTTGGAATTTTTGAAGGTCCTACTGGTTCTTGTGTAACAGTAGGGCGTTCTTCTTTTTTAACTGCAAAAGTCATAGGTGTAGGGGAAGCTCCAGGCATTGGGATTTGAACCACTTTGTAGCTTGCTTGATCATAAATATCCCCACATTGGCTGCAGAGATACTCTCTATACTGATCATCTTTTTTGTTTTTCCTTGCCATGGCCGCTATGCGAGCTAAGGTATACAAATTAAGTTCCCTATCATAGGCTTCCTTTGCCATTACCGGCTCTTGCTTGTAAGCTTCCAGTTCTGATCTTAGAAACTCATTCTCTTGTAAGAGAGAAGCCATTGTTGGTTCTGGTTGTTGATCTGTCATAGGTGTATCAAGAGGGGTGACTGGTTTTTGTGTAATGGTCACAACCTCAGTAGTTGGTTCTTGTGGAACAACTACAAAATCAGCAGTTGATTCTTCTGTTTCAGCTACTTGATGTAAAGAAAATAGTGTTGCACCACCCTAGGGATGTGATTCTTGTATTTCAGGAATAAAGTCAGCAGTTGGTTCTTGTGTTTCAGCTGTAGCTGGTTCTTGTGTAACAACTATAACTGGTTCTTGTGTAACAACTACTGAATGAGTAGTTGGTTCTTGTGTGACAGCTACTAAATGAGTAGCTAGTTCTTGTGTGACAACTACTTGATGTTGCAACACTCTGGGCCTCTGGTTCTTGTGTTTCAGTGCCCGTGGGTTGAACAAGTAAAAATTCTAGGATTTGGGAGGGTGGAAGTGTATGGGCTTTTAGCAAAATGGGTTGGGGGTTTAGGGTAGTGGCAGTAATTGCTACTTTGGTTGAAGCCCTCGTTCATTTTTTAGGTAAAAAGGCAGGAAAAGTAGTAGTTTGCTTCTTTCTTTTGCGAGTGGGTTTTTCGTCGGTGATGGAGCAGGGAGGGTTATCAGGTTTATCTGCTTCAGAATCATCGCTAAGGATATGAACAATAGGAGTAGATGATTTTGGTAAATTGTGGGGTGGACTTGGTATGGTAGGAGGGTTAATTGGATCAATTGGATATGTAGGCGGATTAATAGGTATTTTCGGAGGGTCAAGAAGGTTTTGTGGTTTCTCTTCATGAGGATTTTCAGGACGTTCAACAGTTTCCTGAGGGTTTATGGGTGGATTATTTAGGAGAGGGTTTTGTTGGGAAAAACCCTTTTGGATGAGTAATTGAACGAGACGGTGATGGGTGAGGGAAAGGATGGGATTTTTAGCCTATCTACAATAATGTGACATATTTCTAAGACATACGAGCAAATAGTAAGGAATATTCACCAGTCTAGCATGTCGTAAATGAGATAACAAGACAAAGTCGTATTGGTAAACTACCTGGTATCGACCTTCACAGGTAAGGTAGTTCTTGACAAACTCTGCAACTTTCGGCCAAGGAGGCGACAACGAGCTAAGTCGTACACCCCGGGCTTTAGGCTCAACTTGTTCTCCTAGAAAGAGAAAATCCTCCTGGGCATTAAGAATAATGTGTTTGCGACTGAACCAGTGAATGTCAGTGATGGGAAGACCCGAAACCTGTGCTATATCATCCTCTGTGACTGGAATCTGAACCCCTTGAACAATAGAATGGTCTTCTTGAAGATTTCGAGCAAATTGAAGAACCTGTTGTTGATCAAATCCCTGGAGCCTATGAAAATAACCTAGCCAGCCTGCCTACTGAAAGATTTGGTAGACTTCTGGATACAATTCTAGCAGGGTTGTCACGGCGGGTTCGTATCGTATAACATGACCGCCCATAGTTATTCATCTTTGTAAAATGCATAGTCATAGAGTCGAATAACCACACCCGAACAAGGTAAGTTTTGTGGATGAGGGCATGTAAATGATGTTGAAAAGATGAGATAAAAAAAGAAGTGACGATAGTCAGTTCGTGTGAAATGATGGCATAAAGTTTCGATATTGCCCCCCCCCCCCCAACT
>ML788736.1:335563-347832 GCA_009831015.1 Picea engelmannii
AAGTGTATGGGGATCATGGTAATAATGAATCAGGATCTTCTCATTAGCCATAGTTCAATTGTATTTACATATAAAGTTTACATACCTCATCTTTACCTTTGATTCGTACTTTGAAAAATATAGTGCCTGTTCATAATAGATCTGCAGTAATCATGAGAGAACTTTGTAATTATGAGAGAAATTGTATTAAGGGTTTGTTTAATCATGGGAGAAGGTAGTGAAAGGACATAATGTAGTATGAAAAATAGGATAAGTGAGAGTGAAAGAGCTGAAGAAGATGTTTTTATGACAGGAAATGATGAATAGTCATGTCTTAGCAATGGAGAAACGGGCAATGCTGAAAAAGTGTTGTTTCAGCAACAGGAAAAGAATGGAAAAATGTTGCTGAAGAGTGATGTTTTAACAATGGAAAATATTGTTGAAGAAATGGTGTTTCAGCAATAGGAAAAATGGGGAAAATGTTGTTGAAGAGTGGTGTTTTAGCAATGGGAAAATGGGGCAAAATGTTGCTGAAGAGTGGTGTTTCAGCAATGGAAAAATGGGAAAAAATGTTGTTGAAGAGTGGTGTTTCAGCAATGGAGAAAATGGGGAAAAATATTGTTGAAGAGTGGTGTTTCAGAAATGGGAAAATGAAGAAAAATGTTGTTGAAGGGTGGTGTTTCAGCAATGGGAAAATGAGGAAAAATGTTCCTGAAGAGTGGTGTTTCAGCAATGGGAAAATGGGGACGGGAAATGGAAAGGAAAAAAAATAAGAGGGGATGAATGATGGGGATGTTGAATGGGAAATGAAGATGAATGGATTGAAGAAAGAGGGAGCAATGCTTCACAAGATGAAGCTTGGATTTTCTTGTAGTAATATTGTCCTTTCTTGGTAGGCCTTCTTTGGATCGAGAATCTACAAAAGAATCAATTGTAACATGCCATCCCTTGGCAAGGATTATTAGTAAAAGAAATTTAATCTAATACTAAATAAATAAAATTCAGAAAAATTAAATGCAATGAGGGGCAGGAGGCTCCTCTAAAAAGAGATAATGTGAATCTGCCACACATGTGGCCTTAAAATCTTCTTTGGAAATGGGGCACTAGTACAGACGGAGCCGATGACCATTCACTAATAACGGTGTTTTAGAGTCATCAATTGTTAGGAGCCTTACTGTTCCATTGGGGAAAATAGTATCCACTTCGTAAGGTCCTAGCCATCTTGTACGTAGTTTCCCTTGAAATTCTTTAAACCAAGAATCATACAATAAAGCCCAATTACTTTTTTGGAATTGCTTATGCTTGATGATTTTATCATGCCATTTTGTTCTTTGTTGTTGAATCATAGTTGTCTAGTGAATGACATCTAATCTTTTTTCATCCAATTCATTAAGCTGCTGCAACCTGGTTGTCTGTGCATCATTCAAATGAAGGTTAATAGCTAAAGCAGTCTTTAAGGTTTTGATTTCAAATTCCACAGGAAAGACAACACTTTTTCCATAAACTAATTCATAGGGGGTGAATTCTGTAGTATTTCTCCGGGTAGTTATGTAAGCCCATAATGTTTCACGGAGCCTTTGAGACCAATCCTTCCGGTTTTCCATCACTGTTTTTGTGAGAATGGCTTCTATTACTTTGTTTGTGCTTTTCACCTGTCCATTGGCTTGGGGGTGGTATGGTGTAGTCATTCTATGATGAAGATGATATTTTTGAAGGGTGGATTTAAAACCATGAGAGGTGAAAGAAGGTCCTCCATCTGTGACTAATTCTCTAGGCACTCCAAATCTGAAAAATATATCTTCAAATAAGAAATCTAGAACAACTTCTTCAGTAGCTCTATGGAGTGCTCTAGCCTCCACCCATTTGGTCATATAATCTGTGCAGACCAATATATAATCTTTTTGATTGGATGGAGGGTTAATGGGTCCTACAAAGTCTAAGGCCCATATTTCAAATGGTTTGAGTACTACCTGGGGATTTGATGGCATTTCATCTCTATAATTAGGTTGACCCATTCTTTGACAACTATCACAGGTCCGAACATATTTCTTTGCATCTTTAAAAAGTGAGGGCCAATAATAACTCATCCTAAGAATTTTATGTGCCATTCTTTTATCAGAAAAATGTCCTCCACAAGGGCCATCATGACGAATTTTTCGTAAATCATAAACCTCATCTTCTCTAATGCATCTTCGGATTTCTTGATCAAGTCCTGTGTAGAAAAGACACCCACTTATCCATCTATACCAAGTACTTTGTTGAATGATTTTTCTTTTCTCTCGGTGGGATAGGTGTGGTGGTAACTTCCCTGCAACCAAATAATTAGCAATGACTGCATACCATGGTGAGTGAGCAGATACTGCAAATAAATATTCATCAGGAAAGGAATCATCTACTGGAGTATGATCATCAGGTGTTAACCGAAAAAGAAAATCAGCAACTACATTTTCTTTTCCTGGTCGATCCACAATTGTAATATCAAATTCTTGTAATAATAGTAACCATCTGGTGACTCGAGAATTTGTGATAGATTTGTTCATTAAATATTTAATAGCTAAGTGATCAGTATGGAAAAAAGTAGAATAGCCAGTGATGTAATGTCGAAATTTATTAATAGCATAGATAGCTGCTAAAAATTCCTTTTCGGTAACTGTATAGTTAAGTTCAACAAGACTCATATTCTTGCTAATGAAGTAGATAGCATAAGGGAGATGATTTTCTTCTTGTCCCAAGATAGCTCCTATTGCAGTATCCAAAGCATCAGAGGATATGTGAAAGGGAAGTTCCCAATCAGGTCCCCTTAGAATAGGAGCTATAGATAACTGATGTTTGAGTGCATCAAATGCTTCCTGGCAAAGATTGGTCCACTTGAATTCAACATTTTTCATAAGTAACACAAACAAAGGAGAAGCTATTTTGGAATTTTTTTTGATAAATCTTCTATAGTATCCAGCATGTCCTAAGAAACTTCTCACATCTGTTTGGGGTTTGGGAATAGGAAGGTTCTCAATGACTTGTATCTTGGATGGATCTACCTGAATTCCTTGAGATGAAATAAAATGTCCAAGTACCACTCCTTCACTCATTATCATATGACATTTTTTGGTGCTTAAGGAGAGGTGGGATTGTATACATCGGTTAAGTATTTTCTCAAGATTTTGTAGTGCTTCCTCAAAAGAGACACCATAAGGGGTAAAATCATCCATAAAAATTTCCATAGAGTCATTAATCATATCAGAAAAGATTCCTATAACTTCTCTTTGAAAGGTTGTTGGTGCATTACATAGTCCAAATGGGAGGACTCTATAAGAAAAAGTTCTTCAGGGGCTAATAAAAGTGGTCTTATCTTGGTCTTGGGGTGCAATTTTGATCTGGTTATACCCACTGAAACCATCTAAGAAAGAGAAGAATTTCTTCCTTGACAAACTATCTAACCCCTGATCAATGAATGGTAATGGAAAGTGATCTTTTTGAGTGGCTTTATTTAAGGCTCTATAATCTACACACACTCTCCATTTCCCGTTTTTCTTAGGAACTATTACCAACGGGGAAACCCGTTCACTGTCAGATATAGGAATATAAACCCTGCATTAAGCAATTTTTGAAGTTCCTCTTTAATAATTTCTCTTAAATTAAGGTTCATTCGTCATTGAGATTGATAGATCGGTCGAAAATCTTCCTTGATATAGATGCAATGAGTACATAATTCAGGAGATATTCCCTTCATATCTCTATAGTCCCATGCGAATGCTTCCTTATGTTCAAGAAGTAACTTCATTAATTGTTGTGTTTCAGCAACTGTCAAGTTGGGGTTTATATTCAGTGTTTTCCCAGGTTCAATTTCTACTAGTATACTTTTAGAAGAGATGGTAGCTGATGTTTGAGGTAGGTCTTTAGAGTTAAGGTTTTCCTGGGTATCTGACTCCAAAAGTGAAGCTAGTTGATTATGTGTTTCTGGAGTCACAAAGGAGGGTTCACAAATAAAATTATTAATTACTTCATCCTCAGTGGCATCTTTAAGGCTTGAGGCTTGTCCGATAGTCAATATAGGTTGAGTAGTTTGATCATCATAGTCCATCCATAAGGAATTGTCATTATTAATCAAGGGTGTAGCGTGAGGGTAGAGAGTAAGTTGTTTGATCTCATATCCATTGGAAGTTTTCATTGAACCAAATCTACAGCTGATAAAGGTATCTATTGTGACTAGCCAAGGCCTACCCAAAATTAGAGGATGACTCCACAACTTTGTTTTAGGTTGTAATACCACAAAGTTAGCTGGATAATTCCAAGACTCAACTGAGATGATTAGGTCTTCAATAAATCCTTCTGGTTTGATTGTAGAACAGTCAACTAATTCTACAATGGTTGGGGTATCTCTGATTTCATTCTTCATTTTTAACAGTTGTGAAGTTTCAAAAGTCATAATATTGATAGCAGCGCCTAAGTCTACCAGAACTCGAGGAATTATTGTTTTTCCAATTTGCACTGTGGCAGTAGGATGGTCGGGATCACCATATGTAACTGGAGGAGCTTTACCTGACATTAGTGCAGACAAATCACCCATGACATTAACTGTGAGGGGATCTTTAGTTTTCCTACCGATTTTCTTAACACAAATGTCTCGTATAGTTCTTGCATAAATTGGTACATCTCTTAGTGCTTGTAATAGTGGAATTTTGACATAGAGATTTTGTAATTCCCCTAGAAGATTGAAAGCAGGTGGCTCAAGAGTTTTAGTCAAAGCTAAACGCTCAAGGAATGGTGGTTCCGCTATTTCAGCAACAGTATTAGAGGATGGTTGTACCTCTTTGGGTGAATCGTTCTTTTTTATTTCTTCTTTATCGAAATCAGAAGAGGTAACATCATCAATGATAGGTTCTACTATTTTCCCAGATCGTAAATGAATATCATTGCATTGTGCAGGGAAAACAAAAAGTATAGGCTGGTTTTGAATATCAATACACTGCACAGCCTTATTATTTGGGTTAGGGTTAGGTTGTATAGGTAGTTGGGGCCGCATCATTTGATTATTCGGTGGAGCACCTGATGGTAAAGGGAGTGGTTGCTGAAATTGTGATTGAAATTGAGGAAATTGATTTGGGAACAGGGGTTGTTGACCTCTCCAATTTGGATTCCATTGGTTAAGGTAAGGTTGTTGTTGTGAAGGCCAAGGTGTCCATATTGTTGGGTCTACAAAGGGAGGGTTTGTTTGTTGGATGGGTGGGTAATTCATTTGATTGAAGGGTGGGTATTGCATTTGGTTAAAGGGAGGGTAATTTGATTGACTAAAAGAAGGATAATTATTCCAACGATTAGAAGATGTAAATGGCATATTCGGATTCATACCTTGTCCCCACAGTTTCCATTGTCTTCTCTGTGTCAACAGATAGACAGCTTCAACGTCTTTATCAGTTGGTTGTAATGTTGCTTTGATTCCTGGTAAAGAAGGGCATTGTTGAGTTTCATGATCCTTATCACAAAGGGTGCAATTTGGTTTTTTGTCCAATGGGCATTCCCTTAGTGGGTGCTTTTCTCTACATTTGGAACAAAAGATGGACAGAGCCACTTCTGCTTCATCGTTTCTTTTTAATCTGGAAGGTGTCAATTTGTGAAGCAAAAGAACTTAACATTTCATTTTTAAAATCCTCAAGTAAATTACCTATTTCAGTTCTTGTTTCTCCTTCACTGCCTGATTTTTAAACTCTTGAAAATGTGGTATCCCTATTGTTTGATCTATTCCTTGCAGCTCCTCTTGAACATCTTTTACAGAAGTTAACAATTTCATCATATGATTATTTATATATGTTCGCTTTACCAAGCATATTCAACATATCTAGACAGTCATCCCTTACTCCTTTTAATAATATTGTTTTAAGAATATCTTTACTTACATCGGGGTGACTGGATCTTTGTAGATTATACTGTAGCCTTTCCACAAAGTCCTCTAGATTTTCATTCTCTTTCTGTATCATCTTGAATAGTTCCTCTCTTTTTTCTCTTGTTCAACAATAGTCTTTATATTTGTGCAGAAGTTTATGTTTCATTTGATCCCATGTTGTGATTACATGACCTCCAAGACTCATGAACCGTCTTAATGCATTTCCCTTTAATGCTGCTGGAAATAGATTTAATTTTTTAGCATTGGTAATGTAATCATAACTTCTGCATAATATGTCAAACTCGAAAATGAATTCATCAGGATCTTCAGAAGATAAACCATGAAAGTTAGGTAAAGCTGAAAGTGGAAGATTCTTCATGGGAGCTACTCCTCTAGGAAGATCAAGAATAGGAAATCCTAAGGTAGAAAAAGAGTTTTCATCATTTACCTCTCCTTCAAGACCTACCTGTTCTTCATGGTGCAATTTTTCATTATACCCATCCATGGTTTCTTTTGTTTGTTCCCCTACTGCACTTGCTCGATCCTAAATGTGTTTTGATGGTTTCTCAACTGTCTTTGTTTCAAAGTTCGCTTGAAAGGAAGGTTGAGGCCTTGGTTTTCAAGAGCTTGGTCGTTAAGGAACAAAAGATTCATATTTTGATATAATCTTATCAATAAAAGTCTTTCTTCCTCCCCTTCCTCTGCCCCTACCACCTGTAGGGTCAGTTTCCTAGGGGGTCCGCATCCTCTCATGCAATCTGTACATCTGAAAGAAAAACATAAATTCTTTTGAAATCTATAATTGCCTTCCCCGGCAATGGCACCAAAATGTTGGTCACTATAATTGTTTATTAATTAAAATGATCAAGTGTTACATAAATTGCCAACCCAGGGAAGTCTATTTATTTCAAAGGAAATCACACACTATATATGCTCAATCTCAAAAGAAATTCCAAGTTGTAGTAAAAGTTACAATAATCACACCTTTCTTTGAACAGACTGAAGTTCTACTTTGAATTACAGTAAAAGCAATCTATCTATTGCAGAATTCAAGATTCAAAGGAAAATAATTATCAGAAGAATCCTGGATTACATTAAGAAACAACAACCTAGGGAAAATGAACCTTTCAACATACTGCAAAGAATACTAACTATTTTATAACAGAGAACATGACCCTATTCCCCAAAGTAGGAATCTTCAGCACCTGTCTCTGACTATCACACTTTCATAAACTCATTCTGCAAACAGAATTACCAATCAAAATGATCAACAATTACCTAGGAATGAATTGTATGAAAATGATGCAACAATCAGTTGAAACAGAGTTTTAATAAGGCATGAATAAAAAAAATAATTAACACACTACAGAAACTAATGGGTGAATCTTGTGAAGAAGGTGGGCCCTCTCCTTCTCACAAGATTCCCTAGAAATGAAAGGGAACTAAGAATAAATGCTCAAAATGATCTTTTATTCATCTGTCCAATGTGACAAGTTACCATATCAAAATTGAACACGCTCCTTCTCTGTAATTCCCTTCTAGATAAGTATTCTGTAATCTGCCCTCTAATGTTGATTTCTCCCCTATTTAAAGAGGAGAATCCTCTTAATACAATTAAGAATAAAATTACATGTGTACATACAAATCCTATTCTTAATCTGATCTAATCTTCTATGCTGGAATATGATATTCTGATCTTCTGTAGAAAAATGTTGTTACAGTGGTTGTAATGGTGTTGGCTTGAGGTACAGCTCTTGCGGCCGGTGTAACAACTCCTTTAATTATCTTTTCTTGTTACTGTTGTATGTGAAATACTGTTTCAACATTGCAAATCACAGACTGTTTCAGCAATGGGATTTGCGTACTGTTTGACTGTTTTAACAACGTGGTCTTCAAGCAGCAACGATGGTTGTAATGGTGCTGGCTTGAGGTACAACTATTGTGGCCAGTGTAACAACTCCTTTAATTATCTTTTCTTGTTACTGATGTATGTGAAATATTGTTTTAGCATCGCAAATCACAGACTATTTTAGCAACGGGATTTGCGTACTGTTTGACTATTTCAGCAACGTGGTCTTCAAGCAACAATGATATATTAACTGCAGTCTTCAAACTATTTTAGAAACTATATATTTCTGATTAATGGTTAAGTATGAAAGTAATGTAAAATTACATGTAAAACAAGTTAAACATATAAAAAAGAGAAGAAACATTATATACCTTTGGAAAAATAGATTAAGGTGATAATGTAAGCTTAAATATGAGCGGGAAAAGGATGTAATGATAGAAAAAAGTATGAGCAAAAAGGTACATTATAGGGTCCTATCACACTCCCTAGAGAACTTCGTCACCGTCCTAGAGTCGTGTAAGTACCTCCTAATTTGCGGAGGTTGAACCCCTCAATCACTACGAGGACAGAGTCCAATAAGCTCAGGAGCATTAGTATGTGTATGAATTGAGTCTCTGCAAGGTGGACATATACCGAGACAATCTTAAGTCCTAAATCTTAAGAATGAACATAAGGAGTGTGCTGAAGAATGCTTCCAAGCATTACAATCAAGAGAAAGAGTGCACAACCCATAAGCCTTTTAGAGCCAATGAAGCTCAGGAATATTAGTGAGGTTCAAGTATCGAAAGGGAATAACCCTTCATTTAGAAGGTGAGTGGATGAGATCCATTCAGGAATACCCAAGATCTGTCACTACCGTTAGATTTGAAGAAGGGGGCGTAGGAGTTAACACCTCGACTCCTTCAAACTTTGCAAGATCGCACATCGAGAGATTCACACGTTGGCATGACTAAACTCCCGAAACCCAAACTTGCGACGTGATCTGGACTGTATATCTAAGGATCTATCGGGACCCTCCCTGACTATCAGATTGATGAGATCGGGGATTCGCATGTTGGCACAACTAAAATCCCGAAACCCGAAGTTGCGATGTGCTCTGGACCATTAGATCAAGGAAGGCCATGGACCATCGATCTGACACGAGTAGAGTAACACAATAGTACGTGGGAATTTGAAATTCTCTAAGTACCAATCTAGGAAGAGATAAGCGCCCTTCTAAGGCGCATTTGAGGTCCAAGAGGCGAACTTGTTTCAAGTTCGTAAGCTCGGGAGGGAAAGTGGGAGTCGAGACCCATACATCAGGGCTCACAGGAAGTAAATCGAAGGTCCAGACCTTTGAAATATCTGAGATCTTCCCATTCAGGGAGGAAAGTGAAAGCTCAGGAGGAGGAGCTACAATGATCCACAGTGATTGTTGGATTGATCATCGCAAGAGATCAGGGCCATCAGATCATAGTCCAAAAAATGAGGAGTAAGCACTGAGGAGAACAGATCTTAGTTGTTCGGTTTGAGTGTAAAGGAATCATAGCTGCCCAATCAAGGTAAAGTGTACTAACGATAAGCCTCAAAGGTACACGAGAGGAACGGGGTTCCAAAGACCTGAAATCATCAGAACCATCCATCCAAGAGGACACGTGGCAAGAGATCAACATTTCGTTGACTCGCAACTCAGGGAAGTCAGAGAGTGGAGTTGTGAGAACTCGTGAAACGTGAAATCATGATCTGATCTGAGCTATTAGATCGTGGGGAGATGTGAGTCGTTGATCTGACACTCGTAAATATTGAGAAATCGTGAATCGAGAGAACATAGGTGAACCAACCTCCAAAGTCGCGAACCGTGAAACTGCAACTTGAACACAGCCGTCGATCGAAGGAAGATCGTGGATTGTAGATATAGTCTTATGGGGAGTCTGGAACTTAGGAAGCTGGAAGTACAGTTCTAGGAACTCGCAAAACACGAAATCACGATTTGATATGAGTTGTTGGATCGAGGAGATATTTGGGCCGTCAACTCATTTTGAGGGAAGGACGAGAAAGTGAACTTCGTAAGACGTGAAGACGCGAGACGCGAAATCACGATGCGCCTTTCAATTTTGTGACTGGTCACAACCTTGGTCACATCAAGGAAGGGACTTAGCCAGGAGAGATAGCGACTAAATATGTCGAAGCTTAAATGCGTAAAAGAGGAAGTCGCTAGTTCCATACAACCTACACTTTAAGGGAAAGAGGGCCTGCTAAGTGGATTTGAGGTTCTTCCCTAACTTCCATTGACTAGGATTAGAGACCATGAATGGAGAAATCGATTAATTGAGGAAGAAGATTTTTTTTTTATTTTGCCCTGTTGTGGGTGTGTTACAGGCCCGACCGTAGGGACTAAACTGTCAGCTCATGGTACCCTTGTGGACGGATTTTCCTGCAGACCCATGTCGATATGAGCTCGCGTCTAATAGAGGGATACATGCACAGTCTGATAGAAGACTACTCAGATACAATGCTTTGAATGTAGCGATTAGATGACACTCTTGATAGTCGAGGACTGAACTTAGTATAAATGTTTCAATTTGATATTTTGTTATGGTCGCCAACTAGTTGAGTAGAGATCCCTATTTTGTAATATTTTGATGCCAGAGTTGTTCTATGGTAATGTATCAAATTTGAGACTTTCACATTAATTAAAGTCAGCCTCTTTTCATCTCTCTGTAAAATCTATGCTAAAACACTCAAGCATGGATGATCTAGTCGAGGGTTGTGATGCTATTGTAATGTAGGTATGATTACAGTGGTATTGTGACCAGTTTTAGTCAGCCTCTTTGTTGTCTTATTCCCTCTTACGCTGAAAGGATCGGGCATGGAGGATCCAGTCGAGTTGTTGCAGTGGCATTGTGATGTAGGTTTGATCATTATGCTACTGTGACTGTGTTCCTGTGACATATTTCAGTTTCTGAAGCTTGAGTTCGAGAGAGTTCTTGAGCTTGAGTTTTCTTCACCAAGATGCTTGAAGGTCGGATGCCCATAGAAGACTTGTCCACTTTCTCACTAAGTATTCCTTCTGCTCACCCTTAAAACTCAATTCACTGACCAAAGTTAATGAGGCCCTCACTTCCCTGTGCATTGTTTGCCCAGTTTTTGTGTTGAAATCATTCTTGTACCGAGTTTAGCCCATTTGAACTCCACTCATAAAACCAACATCCACCAAACTTTCTAATGCGTGCTGGCCTTATCCTCCCACAATCTGAGGGTGACTCTCAGTGCTAACATTCATGGATCTGTTGTCGAGGAACGAATTGAAGATATCTCCCTGGGTAAGAACGACAAATAAATTATGATTCTAAAGGTGCATCAAATATCAGTGACTTGAAGATTGCAACTTGCACCTGGCAAATCCACTATTTCAGTAGTGGCTCCGAAAGGAAGACACACAAGGTCTACTCCACAACTACCTCTAGCTACACGTGAAGCTGACCCAAAGAAAATTATCAGAAAAGGAAAGACCCCTCAAGAAGGTATTGTGACTATTGTAGCAAGTGATTCTGGTAAGTTACATGATTCTCATTTGAAAAATCTAGTAGTTGTTTCTAATTCTCCTGTTATATTGTTTGCTAGAGTTCCCAGAAGTTTAAATTTTGGGAGTTTTCCTGTTGATTTCTCCCCTCCTAGTCTCGGTTTGGAAGGAGAAATCTTTGACACCCCCGTTTCCCCTGAAGTCGTAAAGTGGTTTAGACCCAGGGCCTTAGAAGAATTTCCCACTCTGGGCTTTACTACTCCTCCTCCTATTAAGGTTGTTGTATCCGAAGAAGGGGAAACCTTTGTTCCCTTGAACCCCTTAACTTTCTCCCCCAACACTCAGCCTTTTCCTTTTTCTCCCAGAAACACAACTACAATCGTACCTGTCCCAACTTCATCTCCTCCTGGTTCTCCTCCAGTTCACATCCAAATGGAAGGTGCTAATCCTCCTAGGAAAAGGATGGCCGACATATTGGCTTCTAGATACACCCCTCTAGTTTTACCTCATCCTATGAATTCTCTCCCAGCCACAAAATACCTTAAGTACATGCCCCAGTTCATAGGGGAGGGAGACATAACTGCAGAAGAGCACCTTTCATCTTGTTATAGATTTGTAGAGATTCAGGGCATCAAAAATGAAGATATGTGGATGAGATTTTTTGTATAGAGCCTTTATGGTGATGCCATGAATTGGTTTAAGGACTTGCCTCCCAGATTTATCGACGGGATTAATGCTCTGGATGATTCATTCTTAAGACATTAGGGGGATAAAAAAAAATTCCTTTATTATATTACACAATTTGGGGCACTTAAGAGAGAAGAAGGGGAATCTGTTTTAGATTTCTCAAAGATATTTAATAATATGCATAAGAAGATTCCCATTGAAATTAAGCCTACAGAAACCTCTGCCAATATTACTTATGCTAGTGCTTTTGACCCTGGATTTTTCCTCCTGTTGAGAGAAAGACGAATTGCCTCCTTGGCTCATATGCAAGATGCATCCCTTGAAGTAGAATCCAGTTAAAAAACTTAGGAGTAAGGATGATAGAGACAAAAGAA